>CANSZD010003482.1:0-169209 GCA_947648045.1 Beta corolliflora | reverse complement strand
ACCACCTATGATGGAGGTAGTGAAAGCGAAATTCCCAAATTACTCCAATCGTATGATTTACCCTATTTCGATAGCAAATGGGTTAGTCCTACCCAAGTTGTGCCTAAGAAGACGGGTGTAATCTACCCAGGAAAACCAAAATGGTGAGTTGATTCCTACACGTATCCAAAATGGATGGCGTGTTTGCATTGATTATCGTAAATTGAATGCTGTGACTAGGAAAGACCACTTTCCTTTGCCATTTATTGATCAAATGCTTGAAAGACTTGCTAGTCATGCCTTCTATCAGCTTCTTAGATGGTTATTCAGGGTACTTCCAGGGTGCCTATGGCCCCGGAGAATCAAGGGAAAACCACATTACGTTTTCTTTTGGGCCCGTTTGCATATAGGCGCATGCCTTTTGGGTTATGCAATGCCCCGGCCCCTTTCAGAGATGTATGATGAGTATATTCTCTGAATATGTCGAAAGGTTTGTTGAAGTTTTTATGGATGATTTCACTATACATGGGGATTCTTTTGACGAGTTGCTTGCAACACTTAGTTTTTGTACTTAAAAGATGTATAGATTCTAACCTTGTGTTGAATTCCGAGAAGTGCCATTTTATGGTGCGAAAAGGATTGTTTTAGGCCATGTGGTTTCCGAAAAGGACTTGAGGTAGATAAAGCTAAGGTAGACACTATTCAATCTTTGCCTTATCCTACTAATGTTCGGGAAATACGTTCTTTTCTTGGCCATGCAGGTTTTTATCGCAGGTTCATCAAGGACTTTTCGAAGATTTCATCTCCTTTATGTAAGCTGTTGCAAAAGGATGTGGATTTTTCTTTTGACGAACATTGCAAGAGTGCTTTTGAAACCTTGAAAGAAAGACTCGTCTCGGCTCCAATTATACAACCACCTGATTGGTCTCTTCCCTTTGAGATCATGTGCGATGCAAGTGACTACGCCGTCGGAGCGGTGTTAGGTCAAAGAGTGGGGAGAGCACCTCATGCTATCTACTATGCTTCCATGACGCTAAATGAGGCTCAGCGTAACTATTCTACTACTGAAAAAGAATTGTTAGCTGTAGTATTTTCTTTGGAAAAATTTAGATCTTATTTGCTTGGAACAAAAATTATTGTATATATCGACCATGCGGCTCTTCGTCATTTAATGACGAAAAAGAAGCCAAGCCAAGATTGATCGTGTGGATTCTACTGTTGAGCGAGTTTAATTTGGAGGTGAAAGACAAAAAGGGGACCGAGAATTTAGTAGCGGATCATTTGAGTAGATTGGTGTCTTCCTATGATTTAGAGAAGAATGTTGAAAAACCGTGGAAAGAACCAATTCGAGAAGAATTCCCGGATGAACATTTGTTCACTCTTAAGGAGTTTAGTCCATGGTATGCTAACATTGTGAATTTCCTTGTCTCTAACAAATTTCCTCCTCATTTTTCAAAAGCACAAAAAGACAAATTACGAAGCGATGCGAAGCATTATGTTTGGGACGATCCATATTTGTGGAAACATTGTGCGGATCAAGTGATTAGAAGGTGCATTCCCGATAATGAGGTAATATCGATTCTCACCTTTTGTCATTCTCATGCATGTGGAGGTCATTTTGGGAGCAAGAAGAACCGCTCGAAAGGTATTAGATTGTGGTTTTTATTGGCCTAGTTTGAATAGAGATGCATTCCATTTACGTAAGTCGTGCGATAATTGTCAAAGAGTCGGGAATATTTCCCAAAGAAATGAAATGCCACAAAACTCGATCTTGTATTGTGGAAATATTCGATGTTTGGGGCATTGATTTTATGGGGCCATTTCCTAACTCTTTTGGTTTCATGTACATTCTTTTAGCAGTGGACTATGTATCAAAATGGGTGGAGGCTAAGGCCACTCGTACTGACGATGCTAAGGTGGTTGCAGATTTTGTGAAATCTCACATATTTTGCGAGTTTTGGAATTCCAAGGGCATTGATTAGTGACAAGGGAACTCATTTTTGCAATCGAACCATAGGTGCGGCTCGCTGAAAAAGTATCATGTGACTCACAAGACCTCCACGGCTTACCATCCACAAACAAATGGCCAAGCGGAGGTGTCCAATCGCGAGATCAAATCAATCTTGGAGAAAACGGTGAATCCAAGTAGGAAGGATTGGAGCTTGCGATTAGAGGATGCACTATGGGCATATAGGACGGCTTATAAAACCCCCATTGGTATGTCACCATACCGATTGGTGTTTGGAAAGCCGTGTCACCTTCCAAAGAGAGCTTGAGCACAAAGCATATTGGGCCATTAAAAACTTCAACATGGCCTTGGATGAAGCCGGGATTGCATCGGAAACTACAGTTGCAAGAATTGGAGGAGATACGGAACGAGGCTTATCAAAACGCAGCAATTTACAAAGCAAAGACTAAGGCATGGCATGACAAGGTAATAATAAGAAAAGAGTTTGTGGTGGGCCAAAAGGTCCTCTTGTTTCAGTCCCGCCTACGTCTTTTTCCAGGAAAACTGCGTTCTAGGTGGACCGGGCCATTCATTGCCGTGAAAGTGTTTCCACATGGAGCCGTGGAAATCCAAAGTGAAGCCACCTCCAAGATTTTGAAGGTAAATGGGCAGCGGCTTAAGCCGTACTGTGAAGGATTCAAGCAGGTTGGGGCCGAGGATGTTCCTCTCGGTGACCCGGACTATGGTTAGACCTTATAGTTGTAAGTCGTGTCGACGACAGTAAATAAACGAGCTTGTTGTAGTATAGTGGTAAGTATTCCCGCCTGTCACGCGGGTGACCCAGGTTCGATCCCCGGCAACGGCGCCAAAATTTGGTAGGCGTTTGCCGTGTACTCCTAACCAAATATAATTAACCTACTCTCATGCATACTAAGCAAGTATAACGGAAGTAGGGATCGTATCCACAGGGAACAGTGGAACTTGATCGGAAATTAGTGAATTAAGGACCCTAGTATGTGCTAAGGCCAAAGTAACCGAATTGGGGGGTTTTGGATCAATACAAGCAAGCTAAACTAAATACAGTGTTAAAATATGAAGAGATTACAATAGAAAAAGGTCTTGGACTCGATTAGCATCCACCCTAACCTAGTTTGTGATCACGAAAGCTTAACCCCCGACACCCCCTATGGTCACCTACCGAGAAGTCTAGACTTCTATCCTCCTAGATCGTGGCTAAACACACGATCCGCGTGGTTTGAACCGCCCTTACTATGCCTTAACTCAAATGAATCGCACTTAAGTCCAAAGCAAAGTAGCATTAAGGTCGAGGAACACGATAGGATTACTAATGTTATCAAAGCAATAACATTCAAATAATAAGCAATGCTTCTCTAAGTGCAAAAGATTAATGTTCAGCATTTAATCAAACACCTAGTATGCTACATGGAGCTAGGAACACAACAATCCGATTATGCACCTAGAATTAGCATTAGATGAATCACACAACAATACTAGTAACGTTCCTAGCAAAGATTATGCAAACATCATGAATTTAAATACAAGAAGCATCACAATGATCATAGAGAAAGTAGAGGATAAGAACTTCTCACAAGTATATTAGAGCTTCAACAACCAAATCCAAGATAGAAGTTTAAGCTAGCCAAGCCATAGGATTCATTACAATTCTCCAAAAGAAGAGAGGAAGAAACCCTAGAAAGAAATCTATCTCTTTTTTTCTCTCTCTAAAAGCTAAAACTAAAAAAAACCTAATAATGCCCTCCTCCAAGGGAGGAAAAGAAAATAAAAGTAAAAGCCGGCACAGGGGTCGCGACTCGCGACAACCCTCGCGACTCACGAGAATGGGCATGTCGCGACTCGCGACACTGATCGCGGGTCGCGACGTTGAGTCTGCCACCAGACCTCCAAAACAGAGCATGAAAGATGAAAAAGATGAGAACTTGGCTTTTGAGGAAACCATGAAGCTCCAGAACCATAATGAAGACGATCCTCGGCTTGAACCACGGACCTCGGAACTCGGACTCGAAACTCGGACTCGGAACTCGAACAAAGCTCGGAAGCCTCGGAAGATGCGCCATAAAGGAACCAAGGACAAGGACCCCGGGGCACAAAAAATGATCGGGGGACCAAGATCGGCCCTCGATTACGCCACCATGCAAACCACTCCCTAGACTCCTCAAAACACAACATCCTCCGACAACACTTCCTAACATCAAAACTCTCCTAACTCCCAAAACTAAGCTCGAACCGACACCAAAAACGACCCGAAATCCGCCTAAGATTGGCGGATAACTTGGACACATCAACTATACAACAGCAGGGGGAGTTACTTGAGTATTCGACACTAGTACTTTAAGGTAAAATAAAGAGCCTTGCATGAACCATAGAGATTAAGCATGGATTAAGCGATAAAAGTCATGAAAACAACCACTTATAATATCTTATCACTCTCACGATTAAAGACACTAATATAATATGTTTACCATGACTTAACTTTGTCAAGATAATTTAAAAAAAAATTACAAACCAGATTTGTTTTAAGAGGCATTGTACTATGCAGCAACTCAAATGTTCAAGCATCCCGAGTGTCCGGGTCAGATTGTCAAAAATCATTAACTAACTAAATTCACCAACTTTAAGCATGAAGCAAGTAATAACGGCCAAAAACAATTGAACAAAACCAGCACCATGATCCCAAAGGGAGCTACAATGCCCATACTACTTCCTCGAACAATCATCTTCAACTAAGGGGGATAAATAAGGTTCATCAAACAATCAACTTCGGGGTTAAAGGGTTCTAATTTCTAAAACATAACTCGAAAAAAAAGAGCACAAAAAAAGAGTTAGAATAAGACATACCTTTTCTCATACTCCAGAGATACATTACAAGTCAATATGTAACAATTATGTCCTCTTCGCTTCATATCCAGGGTCCCTCCACAGTCCACAGATACAGAAATCAATATATCAGATTTCCAACTCAAGTATATGGAGTACCATATTCCAGATAAAAGTTTTCTTTATATTTTAGTTAACAGATAAATTGATAAACACAAAAATCAAAAATCTAGCTTTATATTTAAGTCCTCTAGGCACCCCTTGCATTTCTCATGAGATTCCACCCGAAATTACAGAAGATCAATAAGGTGACATTAAAATTCCTCACTCATCGTCAACTTTCACAAAGATCTTTCCAAGCAGATCATTCAAAAGCACATACACCTAAATCATTCTATTCTCAAGATGTTAGTGATTTTACATACTTTAACTACTTATCACCAAGAAAATTATGCAGGGACATGTTTTAACTCACTTCATAATTGTGTCCCCCTCCCTAAAGATGCCAACAAAAGCTCAAATTGATGCTTGTCAGTCAAAAAACACCTCGTCAATTACCCATATCAGTGAAAGAGTAAAAGACAGCTATTTCAAATGAGTACCATAGTTTAACTGAAGTCCCTACGTGCAGGAAGCTTAAAAATAACAGATGGAGTAAAATTGTCTTCCTAGCGAAAGCTTTTGTCAATCTTGATTTTGTTGAAAGTGTGTTTGTACATTGTTGAAAGTGTAATTTTCAGTTATGTCATAGATACAAATAACATAGCAGAGAATAACTAATAAAATATCATGTAAGCCATTAACCAATCTATGCTCTTCTCTAACTTCCACTCAAATTAATTGCTCAAAGAATGGAATAAAGAAAGATAAGCTCCATATTCGAAAATTTTAATTATCTAAACATATTTATATTATAAATAAAAAAAATAAAAAAAATTACATTTTATGAGGATCAGCACCAGTGTTTCCAGTTGGTTTAGGTATAGGGATGAAACCCTAAGCAGCACTCAAATCAGTAAGCTACAAAATCAATCAAAGTAAAAAAAACCCTAATTCTGAAATTAATTGAAGAATAAATAACAAGAAATCACCTCTCGATTAACGCTAAAAATTAGGCAAGGTGAATAAGAAAAGAGTGGCGGCCTGGCGGTGGCAAGACGGTGGCAGCACCACCACACCCACGCAGCAGCAATTTAGAGAAAACTCTAAATTTGATATGTATCACATCGAGATATTTATAAAAATTACATAGAAAACTCCTAGAGTAACACTTACGCACTAATTCATACATTCCAAAACTTCCACTAAAATACTCCCAATTAATAACAACAAATCAATGAAAGTCGAAATTTAAACATAATCACCAATAATCAAGCAATGTCAATAAAAACCCAAAAAATAGAAACAAAAGGGTATTTAAAAAAAGCGAAAAAATATCGAAATTTTGGAAGAAAAAAAAAAGAGTTCTAATCAGGGTTGGAGAATGAGATACACGGGTAAGGTTAGGGCGAAAGAAAAGGGCTGCGGTTAGCCCAAAAACCACAGCCCTTAATTTATGGGCTGCGATTTTTGGCTAACCGCAGCCCTTAATTCTTAAGGGATGCAGTTTTTAGGCTACCCGAAGGCCGAAGCCCTTAATTCTTAAGGGCTGCATTTTTCATTTGACCGCAACCCTTGCACCGCAGCCCTTGGCCTTTTTTCCTCTAGTGAATTTCAATTGAAACTAAGAGAAACTCACAACACAATTAGGAACATTAAGGCTTATGATAATAGTTAATCGCACTAACTCAATGAATGATGCTTACTCTCTTATTTTCCAAGTCAGTGATACTCCACATGAAACTACTAGTGAGCTATTTATAAATACGCATGCTCACAAGAGTAAGCCATATATCTCTAATTAACTCATTATTTATTTTTTCATCTAGAACTAAGGAACACCACTCTAAAAGATAAAGTCATATTTTATTTAAATGTTTGGATAAAATATTATATTTAACAAACTAAAGATAGATTTATCACAACCTATCAAAAGAAATAAAGATTATTTTTCTACGACAAAAACAATTAAGATAAATTATAAAGAAGATAAAGATAAGATTTTATTTATCTCAAAAGATTAAATCATTCTAATGCAAAACTCAAATTAATAATACGAAAACTAAATCTAAGAATATGATCTTATTATTCTCCAATATGTTCCTTAGTTCACAGTACCACCTACTCTCAAAAGATCGTTGTTTCCATAGTTTAGAAATCTCTTTGTTCTTAAATTTAGGAGAAACTCTTTGTTCCAGTTTGTTGCTTGTCCTTTTCAAAAGTTCCTAGTATCAGCTAATGATTTTTGGAACTCCACTTCCAGCAGCTCCATCAAGTCTTCCGAAGTTCAATACTCCTTGAATCCCTTAAAGTCCTTGATAAACCTGCTTCACTAACAACAACACTTGTAGAATATTAGTCCTAATAAGTTTGTCTTTGTTATATGTCATCTTTAAAAATTAGGGTCAACAATTTTCCCCTTTTTGAGGAAGACGACAAAGGCAAACTTCAAAGAAATAAATAACACACAAGAGTTTATGAATGAATAAGGCATCATTGATTTTAACGATACAATTAAAGAAAGAAACACATGATCCGAAAAAATTAGAGAAAGTAATTTGCCTTGTATATTTTTCTCCTTTGTCATCTTTAAAAAGATACAGTGATAAAAGTCAAATAGAGTACCAAGAAGGAACCCAAGCATAATTTCAAAGTATGATTACTATGGTTAGCAGGAGGGGGGATGAAACTTTCTCAAACTCAATCTTATAATATGAGCCATCTAAGTGCAAATTAGGCAATTAGGAACACAAGTTAGAGCAAACGAAGTCTGAATTTATTAATTACTTCAGATGCTTACACAAAGGGAACAGAACAGAAGCAGACATAAAAGGAACAAAAAATGATATGTCTGAAGAGAGAAAAGAAAAGAAATTAATTTAGGGGGTAGAAGGGGGAGATGAAGCAAGGATATCCTCAATAACTGTTTCCTCCACAACAACTTCTTCCAATTTCTCCAAAACCACAGCATGATTTGCAGCCACTTGTTGAATGAGAGCTTTTAACCCATTTTCTATAACTTGCACCTTGTGGTATATAATTGTATGAGCCTAGACTTCAATTTATTGAAGGAATCTATAACAACATTTGTTCCTTTGAAAATGGTGGCCAAGTGAGTATGTAAGGAACTAGTTTGGATGTGACTCCTTCCATTGCTTCGTGGAGAGCAATCTGGTTTTGGGTCATGTCATACGCAAGCTCATAAAGGCACTCCATTATCTTAGCATGCTTGGTTGTGTAGGTTTGGTCAATGGGGGGAACAAGGGTTTCTTGTTCCTTAAAAGGAGGAACAGAGAGTGGAGGCAGGGTAGTGGATGATGGTTTTGTCTGGGAAGGATGAGAAGTGGCTTGAGAAACTGGTGGAGTAGGAGGATGAGTTGTAATGGGTGAGCTAGGACCATGGAAGGGAGATGGTGTAGTGAGAGGATCTGGTAATGTGGTGGGAATTGTATCTGAGATTTGGGTGAAGGGGACAACAATGTTGGTAGTAGGAACAGAAGGGTGAGTTTGAGAATTAGTGGTGGAGAGGAGATCTTCAGCCAAAGAGAAGGAAGGAGCATCCAACATTTCAAAGTGTCCAAAGAGGAGGGGAGAACTGCAAAGGGTTCAGGAACAATGGTAGGCTCAATAGATGCATGGGAGGGAGGAGCTTCCAGTATTTGCAGTTTTTCTGGATTTTCATCCTTTTCCACCTCATCACAAGAGAAGAGTTGCTTGGCAAGCCTGGAGCTTCGCCTTTGAGGTTCCACCTGAGGTTTTTCCTTTTTCTTCCAGCTCTTTTGGTGGAGTTCCTCATCAGCATTTTCTTTCTTGTTCCTTTTCCTCTTAGAAACTTTGGAACCTTGTTCTTTTTCTACTTTTACTTCTTCATTCTCTTCTTCTTCTTCTGCTTCCTCTACTTCCTCTGTCCTCTCTTCTACAGCACCATCTTTAATTTCTTTTCCAAAGTCCCATAAATATGACACAACCCCAAATATGTAATTGCTCGTGCATTCAAGATGTTTCCATGACTTAGACCTTGAGAGACAAAGCAAGTCATCAAAACCCCAGCATCCTTAATGATGTCAGTTAAAAGATAGCCTACCCAACAACATTGTTGTTGGAAATACAGTGGTGAAAGTGTTGAATCATGAGAGATGGGAAGTTTATGGGTGTGTGGGTCTCAAGACAGTGTTGTTGGAAATCTCGAAATCTTCTACCTGTTCATTTGGAGTGAATCTGTCAGTTTCATCAAATATAATGTGAACACTTTCTTCTACACACATAGTCCTTTTATTGTATACCCGATATGCTTTACTATGTGAGATATATCCTAAGAACACAGCTTCATCACGTATAGCATCAAATTTTCCTAGGTTTTCTTTCCCATTATTGTGGACAAAGCATTTACAACCAAATGTTCTCAAATAAGTAATGTTTGGGCATTTGCCAGAGAATAATTCATAGGGAGTTTTGTTAATTAAAGGTCTGATCATGGCTCGTTTGACGATGTAGCTGCTTCAGCCCAAAGGTTCTTTGTTAGACCCACTAGCAATTAGCATTGTTCTTGCCATGTCTTATAGGGTACGGTTTTTCCTTTCTACGACACCATTCTAATGTGGTGTTCTTAGAGTTGAATAATTGTGATCCAATCTTGTTCCCTGCACAACTCATCGAGCTTATCATTTTCAAATTCCCTGCCATGGTCAGATTTTAGATGCAGTAATTAGTGTCCACTTAGATTTTGAGTCCTCTTTGCAAAAACAACAAACTCATTGTAACTTTCATCTTTACTGGAGAGGAACAATACCCAAGTGAATCTCGAGTAGTCATCTACAATAACAAGAACATACCTTTTTCCACTTCTACTTTGAATCCTCATTGGCCCACATAGATCCGTGTGTATGAGTTCTAGTGGTCTGGTGGTGCTTACACATACCTTTCACACATGCTTCACAAACTTGATCTATTCTGCACTTTATCGAAGGAATACCTAAGACAAGTTCCTTGGACCTAAGTTTGTCAAGTAGAGAAAAACTAGCATGTCCTAAACGTTTGTGCCATAATAATCAATCATCCTCGATTGCACTTAGACATGTTAGATTATTTTTAGGAGCAAGATCAAGATCCACTACATAAGTGTTCCCTTTTCTTGTTCCTTCCAAAATAACATTCTTTGTGTTATCGTTGATGATTAAGCACTTATTGTTGTTGAACTTTACTTAGTTACCTTTGTCACATAATTGATGAGATATGCTCATAGATTATGTTTCAGTCCTTCTACTAGAAATACATTATTAATGGAGTGTGTTGGTGATTTTCCTACTTTGCCAATAGCCACAATGTTACCTTTCTTGTTGTCACCAAATGTCACACTTCCACTGTCAAAGGCTGTGAGTGAGAGAAATCTTATTTTATCGTTTGTCATATGTTTGGAACAACCGTTGTTTAGGTACCATGTGTTGTTCCCTCTCACTCTAGAATGCAAAATCAATCAATCAATCACTAGTGGAAAAAACGCTATATGTCAAAACACAACCGCTGCGGTCCTTAAGAGAACCGTAGCGGTAAATCCTTGAAATTGTGGGTGGGAAATAGGGAACATAAACCGCTGCGGTTCTCAGAAAACCAAAACGGTTAACAGAAAACCACTGCGGTTAATACTGTTTTTTTTCCCTTATTTCCAGCCCAAATCTCTTTTAAGCCCAAATCTGTTCTTCACTGCTTTGGAAGCTTCTTTGTGGTACTGACGGAGTAGTCGCTTCTCTTCTCTTTCTCGCACTCTTGGAAGCTTCTTCGTGGCGGTTCTTCACTCGTTCACCGTCGCTCGTCGTCCTCTCTCAGCCTTCACTCGCTCACCGTCGCTCTCTTACACAAGGTCCTCTTTCGTTTTAATTTTCAATTAGATCTAGGGTTAATGTTTTATCCTGCAACTTTTTCCTCTTCAATTCATTTTTTTTTGTGTTTTTATTGCTGTTGTTGATTTTATTGTTGTTGCAGATTAAAAGAGGCGAAAACCTCAAAGCAAGGAGCTTCGAATTGTGCTTCGAATACGACGAATTTGGATCGATTTATGGAGCAACTAATCCGTCAGCTCTATATTTCTCTAAGGTACGGAATTGAGGGATTGAGGGTTAGGGTTAGTGCTTTTGATGATTTTGAATAGTTTGAGTTGAATTTATTGAGAAAACCAGCTGGGTCAACTCGTTTATCGCTCGTTGATGGTTCTTCCATTTTTCTGGGTTGATTTTGCTGCTGTTGAGGTTGGTTTGAAGAAGCAGAACATCTCCATTTCTTCGAAAGTTTGAATTTTTGGAATTGGGTTTTGTTTGGAAGGTGAAAGTTGGGATGATTATTGCATAATAGTAATGGAAGAGATTGAGGTGGTGCTGTTAGTTTCAATTAGATCTGATTTTTGTTGTATAATGTGGGGTGAAATGTGATGAATTTCATTGATTTTAATGTGGAATTGATGATTAAGGGTTATTAGTTTGATTTGATAGGGTTTAGATTTGCTTCTTATTGGTTAATTGTAAAGCCATGATAAATTAATGCTCTTGATTTACCTCATTGTCTCCTTTCTAATTTGAATCTTTCTAATTGTTAGAAATGTGCTTTCCTTACTAGTTTGACATTCATAATTAATAGTAAATTAGTAGAATGGTGATGTTTGCAACAATCGACTTTAATTAGATGGTGTATAACGCTTATGGTCTGTCCTTTTTTGTGATAGCCATAGCAAAGGACTGATGGTCTTGAACCCTTTGTGGTTGCTGCGATACCCACGATGAAGTTTCATCGGGATGCATTTAACTCCGCTGAAGATTCTCAGTAAGTATCTTTAACGAGAGTAAGGGTGTTAACTTGTATCTTTAACAAGAGTAAGTATTTTTACTATTAGATGGTTGAAGTGTAACACCCCGAAATTTCGCTCCTAAATTTTCGCGTTATTTTCCCTTAATTATTATTTTCCTTTAAAATTATAATATTTTACTTATTATATCTTATATTATTTGTTTTTCAACTTAAAATTATTTATTTATAAAATTTATTTGATAAGAAATTATATATATTTATCTAGTATTTAAAATACGTGTTTGAGCTAATATTTTTATTTCACCGTTAGTTTGACGCGTTTGGACCGTTTGTGTAACGAAAGGTGGGCTGACAACCCTTGATGTTGAGGTGGCCGAAACTTTTCAGGATTTCAAGGGGAACTTTCTGATTTACTAAGATATGTAACCTTCTCATAATCCCCTTATTATTGCCCTTTTGAATGCCATAATTTATTGCTCTTATTACTAGCCTTGTAACCTCCCAATTTATACCTTATTTTTAGCCTTTTTAGAGTATAGTTTCAAAAGCAAAACTATTTGTTGCAGTAGCTCACTGCTATCGTGAGATCAGTAGGAGAAAAGGCTGAAAGTTCATCTTCGTTCATCTCACAAAATCACCTTTTTTTTACTCTGTTCTTTTCACACTAAAATACCCATCTTTTCTACTCTATTTTCTCGAGATTTCTAAGCGCTTGTTGGGGTTGCTAGGAGGTGATCACTTGGAAGACGAACCGGCGCACGACAACGGGAACTAGACGACTTTGCTTCACTCCTTCAGTTGGCCCAGGTAACTAACGGTTTTCCTAGAACGGTTAGAATTCGCTTAGGAATTATGATAGTTTTAATAGTTAAGTTGGGTTTTATGGATATAGTATCATGTCTAGGTTGGGTAAATTATATATATATTAGACTTGAGAATATACATGATTTTAGTTCTTTGTATCTTGAGAATAGGAGTTGTACTATGTTGTTGAATTGCTATTCACCCATGCTTTGGATAAGTTGGTTTATTTCACTCTACCTACTGTAAATAGAATTTTGCTTGGCTTGTTATCATCGTTGCAGCAGCTTGTGTGGTATTTGTTAACTTTTTTTTGTCTTCATGAATCATGAACTCATTATCAAAATATATATGCTAAATGTGAGTATGTAGTTCTAGTTTCTAGCATGTTTACTTGTTGTGGTGTTGTTTTGTTGCTGTGCGTTGCTCCCTGATGGTTGATGATTCCTTAGATATATGTATTGCCAAGACCCTGCTTTCATGTTTCTTTTTTTTAAGCATTTATATTGGGTAGAATAAATAGTAGATTCATGAGTTACCTATTGTATGTTTGTATTGTTTCGTGAGTAACTATGAATTTGTAGACTATTGTATTTTCGTGAGTATTGTAGTTTTACTTGTGTAGTTTATGTTTTGGTTTTGTTTTGGTGGTGTAACTAAGAATAAGAAATGTTAATGCTTGTTTCATGCTAAACTGTTCACAATTGTCTAAGTTATAAAGTAGACTTATCTATATGTTGTTTGTTGTATATATTGGCTAATTTATTGGTGAATTGTTATAATTTGAGCTCTTGGAAATATTTTCAGGTTATTACAAAAAATTCTATTTATTTTCTATTTTTATGAAGAACTAAGTTATATTTTGGAGATAATATTACTATTATTATTTTGAGAAGAATGTTATTTAATTTGAAATTCTTGGGTTGCGATCCTAGATTTCTGCTGATTTGGTGTAAGGCCTTAAGGGCATCCGTGTAATTTGATGATTGAGTATTATTTTAATTATTATTTTTGTTTGAGAGCAAGATATCCGGAGGGACGGAATCCCAAGGTGAAGAACATGCAAACCAGGCCATATGACGGAATCCTAGGCATACCTTGGTTTTGTTGTCGTCCGAGAGGTCGGTGAGGACGGAATCCTACACCGCATCGGGAGTATGGCCATTCTTAGACCCATGCAGTAGGGAACGTAACCCATAGGCTCTCCTGGAGGTTGCGATTTGACATTACCATAGGAAGTGGGTTGCGATCCACTAGCGTTTTGTTCTCTCTCAAACTAATTATATTATTTTATTACTTTAAATTTTGATGGTTTATGTTGTTAATACTTGAGTTTATATGTATGGTTATTTATTCATTTTGGTTATTCAGTTATTTTTACCCTAGTTATGTTAAGCATGTTGTATTATCTTTATTAAGTGTTTTATTTGATTATCTGAAGTTTACTGTTGAGATGCTTTGGTGTGACTTGATTATTAAGACTTTTATAATTCTTATATGGATCTTAATTGGGCTGGGAGAGCTGTTAGTTACTCCCCACTGATTGTGGATGTTGTTGTTATATTTTGCAGGTAAAAATGAAGAGTAGCTCTTTTGGGTTGTGGGCTGCAGTGAGGGAAAGACTTATTAGGCTTATAAGACATATTTTATTTCTTATTTTTCGTTAGATTGGGTTATGAGGTTGTTTTGCCTCCTTTTGGATATTTGGTTTAAAATAATTTGGGATTTAAATTTCAAGTTTGATTAGCTTATTATGAACCGTAAAGTAACATATCCGTCTTGACGATATTTCTGCTATCGTCTTTTCTTTAATAGAATGTCTACATTTTCTCAATTTTGTCTTATCAAAGGACGGAGTGTTACATGAAGTCTTAAAGATATCAATACTTAAAGTTGTATGTTAGCTAGCGTGACATGTGTTGCAACTAATAGGAAATATATGAGTAAAAAAATAATTTTACATGAACTTCTTACTCTTTAGTATTGCTCATTTTTGCTGAGTTTCTATGGCTCGATATGCATTGATGCTTGCTCATTGTTTCTGGTAACCTGATCAACATAGGTTTGCACTGGAGCTAAGAGTGAAAATCAGTCAAAATTAGCAGCTCGCAAGGTATATTTTTAGGCATTACGGTGTTTGTTTCTGCTGTTTGTGCATGTGGGCATTTTGTTTTACAATGTAAGTTACAATTTCTCCTTGCTTTCTCTTTCAATATGCTCGAATTATTCAGAAGTTGGGGTTTCCAGCAAAATTCAAGGTATTATTTACATAGCTTATGTTTTTTTTTACCTTAGTCATCATTTTTCTGGTATTTAGTCATCATACAATTTAGGGATCTTTTTTTTTTATTTCTACCAAAGTGACTTTTCACTCTGATGCTGCAAAATGGCCAATTGAGCTATCTGTTATGTTCAATGTATTAATAAACTACAATATGTTCAATGCAGATTAAAGTTTCATCTTCTTTCTTTATTTCTTCTCTTCTCCTTCATGTTTCTTTTCTGGTTATTATTGGATGAGGTATATCTGCTGTCATTGTGGTTTAAAATGTAATCCTTAGGAATTGTTCGTTCATGGAATATATGCGTCTGCTTCAAAGTGGTTGGAGCGTGTTTGTTAGCTCAAAAAGACTTATAGTTGGTGATGCATTTATTTTTCTCAGGTTTGCTAGCTTCTCTTTATGATTATTTTGCAAATTTGCTACACTTTGAGGCTGCGTTGGTCTTTTATTTGATTGTTCCAGAGGTGAAATGGTGAACTTCGTGTTGGAGTGAGACGTGCCATGAGGCAGCAGGGCAATGTGCCTTCATCAGTCATATCAAGTCATAGTATGCATCTCGACGTTCTGGCAACAACATTGCATGCAATCAGCTCTGGGACTATGTTTACTGTTTACGACAAACCAAGGTGTGGCTAATGTTATGTTTACTCTCTTCTTCATGCCATCGAATTTCCCTCGTAATAACTTGTGCCTTTTTTTAATGTTGTTTTTTAAATCTTTCGGCACATTATTTTTGTTGAATATGAATAATGTTTCATGATTATATGCTTCTTTCTATTCAAGCTTATGAGTGTCATAATTGCTCAACAAAGGCATACTCTTTTTACATTTATTGACTGCTTATGTCTTCTATCATCCTTTAAAAGTGCTTCATCAAATTTTGAACTTGCATGAGGAAATTGTTGCAGCTTGTATAATAGTCAAGAGTGCCTTTACTTACTGTTGAAATTGGATTTTCTTGCAGGACAAGTCATGCTCCATTCATTGTTCCATATGATCAGTACATGGAGTCTGTGAAGAATCAGTACTCCATTGGGATGTGTTTAAGCACTTACGTAAGCTAATTCTGAGATCTCTATTATTCTTGAAGGAATTTGAACACTTACTGGCTTGCACTGAGGAATTGTAGTTAAAGTAATATGCTCAACATGTTGGTACTGGTACTCCTGTTTATTTGGCTGCTGCTCTTGAGTACCTTGCTGGTGAGTGGTGAGGTATTCTCTTCTTTTTTTTCAGACTGGAGGGGCTTGCATATTCTCAATTTCTCATGCATAGTGCTTTCTCAAGTGTAAGTATTGTCAGATTATCTATCTGCATCTCCCTCTCGTTCTCGATTCTATGCTATCTTGCTTGTGTGGGTTAGTTGTTGTGGCCTATCTTAGACCACTTTTTTGGCCATAGTTATGGATTGTCAATCATTACCTCTTTTTTCTATATTGCTTCATGTGAGTGATATCTTTGAGACTGTGACAAGAGATAGTAGTTTTTATAATGCTGATGGATCTTATGTTTTTTTTGAACTTATCTCATTGATGATTGATGAATAGTTGGTGCTAAGCATATTTTGCACTTTCTTAGTTGTTAATTATTTTCAGGATGGATTAGTTAATTATTTTCAGGATGGATTAAATATTCATACTTACACGAGTCATGACAACTATTTGTGGGATTTTATGCTTACCGGTGACATATTTTAGCTTTGTCCCTCCCTCTGTTATGTCATAATAGAGCTTGTCTTGAGCAGTCTAGCTTTCCCATGAGTAATATTGATGCTCTTCGCTGCTCCTTCTCTTCTTTTCGGTCTCTTGATCGGGATTTTGGTGGAAGCCTGGAAGTGTTGGTATTTGATTTTTGCATACTGTAGACACATAATCGCGTCTCCCCATTTAGTACTCTATGATGACCAATACCCTGCTCAATTGGTCCGGATCAAGGAAAAAATAAAGAGCGAGTCTAAAATAAAATGTTTTAAGCCTAAATCCATTTTCTAACTCATTTCCGAACACCTTTTTTATAACTAGTTTTACTAAGCCCACTTTCCTAAAACGTTTTAAAATAACTTTTTAAAGGCCCATCTTTGAAAACCTTTTAAAAATAGTTTTTATGAAACCCCTTTTTTAGCCCATTTTAATTAATAGAATTAATTAATTATGTTGATTAGTTTTATTAATAAAAATATCTTTTATAAAAATAATCTTTTCCCAAAGTGTTTTCAAATATTTTTATCTAACTCTTTTCTAAAATCTCTTAGAAACCTATTATCTTTCAAAAACCTATTGCAACTCAGCTACCTAAAACTATATAATATCCTCTCAACAATTCCCATCTCTACCTCATAACTCCCACGGCCAAAACCAAAAAACACTCGGCACTCATCTAACACAGAAACTCGTACCTCATAATTCTCCCACCTCCTCACAATCTCTCTCGGCCAAACATACATCCCGCATACAATTCACACCGCCGCACCATCATCTTACACCCACAATACTACTATATTCTAATCACCCTAAGTCAACTCACCAACTTATCCTAGCTTCCTGCCACAATACCCTTCGACACATCATCACCAAATTCATCAACATCCCTCACTCACGCACAACTCACCGAACACATTACCACCCTCTTTTGTTTATTAATCTCACCTACACCTGCAAACTGCCTAATACACTTAATACAAAGAATCTTGCGCTTAATACATAATACGAAACGAGAACAAAGACACTATTTTTCTAAGACTCGTACAACTTTCGATCCAAGATCCGCACAAATCAACGACCCCAGATGGTGGTATAATTTATGAGGGTTAACTAAATTAACCACCTTTATTTTATTTTTTTATTTTTATTATTTTCTTGAAGTTACTAACATTTTATTCGTGATGTAGATTATTAACGTACTCCTGCGCGGTAAGTATTGTACATATTATACTAAGCCCCTGCAATATTTTATTTTCTTATTTTTATTTCTCTTTATGAACATATTATTTTTTATGTGCCTGATTGCAATATTTATCTCCTTGTATTTATTGCTAAACAAGACCTAAATAATTGTTCTAACTAATTCAGATAAATTTGGACAATTTGTTAGGAACCCAGTAATCTGATTGTTAAATCACTTGTCACTAAAAAATAGTTTTTTATGTGTTTCCTGAACCAACTTAGACTAAATATTTTTAGGGTGCTTAAAACATTATTTGATTATTCTTTGGCATAAAATCTGTTGTGAATCGATATTTAGTAGAGGCCAACAATGGGCAACATGGTTCCTGACTGTGTTGTACTCTCACCCCCGAACTCAATCTATGGTTCATTTTGACCATCTATGGAGTCAGGACGGGGAAATCTACATTGGATAAGTCCCTAAGATGTCCCTACAGTTCAATATCCAATTAGGTTTATAAGTTTTCCTTTAAAGACTTGTTGGCGACTTCAAAACGTATTTTTAATAAAATCTTAAACAATGGGGTAGTCAAATAAGCGCGCTCACACCGCGTGTAGGCATTATAGGATTTAAAATCCACGCCTACAATTTGGCGACTTCACTGGGGAGGATTAAAAAAAAAAAATTAAATGAGTGGGTTAAACTTGAAAAATTCGATTAATTCTCCTTTTATGCCTTTGAATAATATACTGTTTTGCATGTGCATGGATATTGTTCAGCCACCATAAGGACAATCTACCTTGCCTCATTAACACATGTTCTATGTGTGAGGTCACCCTCGGGGGGGTTTGCGCTTTGTCCTTCCAAAAAGCTTCCTGAGCGATAGTGTTGGATCTTAGTTATAAGCAAACCTACCCAACTATGGCATTGTTCTCTTGTTCCTGACTTGAGAAATGGAGTGCGTCTTACACATGGCCACCTCTTTAAACAGGGGTACGAAGCGTGGGATCAATCTTTTAGTCATGGACCCTTTCAGCCTTAACCTGAACCTGACCAATAGTTAAACGTAGAACTGGACTTTAGGTTGAGAACTTTGCATATCATTATCCTACATGTGCATATTTGTGTGTGCTTGTATCAAATTGTTTTCGTACTACGCGAGTTTCGAGTCAAAACTACTGAACGCATTTACGCGTCGAGCTAAAAGTCAAAAAATTGTGTCTCGCCTCAGCTGCGCTTAGCGCACCCCAGCTGCGTCCGACGCAATTCATTCGCGTCCCACGCTTCCTTCTGCGTTCCACGCAATACTTCCTCTGTGTCCCACGCAGCCTTCCGCGCGCGCCCATCTCTCCGCGCCCAGCGCACCTCCTTTCTGCATTCTGTCTACGTCTAGCGCCTAACTTCTGCGTGTAGCGCTTATGATCAGCGTGAAAAGCAAGTCTGTCCACTTCAAGTTTGAAAATCCATCTTCAATTTTTTTTTCAAAATCTGTCCGCTATCTATTTTGAAAATTTTTATCCCCATGCTTTACCAAACTATATCTCCCATCTTTTTTAAAAAAAATGATCTCTCATCTTTTTTTGAAAATTCATGCTCATCTTTTTTTTTAAAAAATTATTCTCCTATCTTTTCAAAATTCCATCCCATCTTCGATCTCCTATCCACTTCAAAAATTCTATCTCCACCTTTTTTTTTCAAAAAAAAAATCTCTGTTTTTTTCTCTATCTCATATCTCTTTCAAAAATTCATCCTTTCATGTATATTATCCATCTTTTCATGTGTACATCAATTAGGATTTCTTTTTTTAGTGTCCATCTTGATGTAAAAGTCTCATTCACCTAGAAATTCTAACTCTATTAGAAGTCCATCTAGCTCATATGTCTAGCTTCATCTAGTTTCACTTCGTTTAGAGTTCTTAACCCTGTCAAACTCTATCCATGTTAGGAGTCTTAATCCCGTCTAGGTTCACCCATCTAAGAAGTCTAGGGTCGTTTGAATTCTTGTCACCTCAAAAGTCTATAAAAAGTCCATGCATAATAGGAGTCTAAAACCAATAGAATTATGTCAATCTTTGGAGTCTAAATCCATTATAATTCCATCCATTTTAGGAGTCTAGGTCCACTAGAGTTTAATTCACAATAGGAGTCTAGCATCCTTAAAAGTCCGTCAAATCTAGAATTCTAACGTCATTAGAAGTCTATCAAGTCTAAGATTCTGAAGTCATTAGAATTTCATGTCAATCAGGATTGCATTCATACAGGTGTCCCTCTGCATTGCATAGTCCATCGTTCATACACTTCATGCATATATAACTAGAGTTATTAAGCATTTATGAGTCTCATTGCATCCATACTCTTCATTTCATTTCATGCATTCTGCATTTAGTAGTCCTGAACTACAAACGATCTGATTCCCTCTTTTGGGATATGTAGGCAGCCTTTACAGGTTTGAACGCATAGATTGAGTCATGCACCATTCATTAGGTCTAAGTGCATCCAAAAGAGTCATACATACATGCATTAGGTCTAGGTGCATAAAAAAAAAAAAAAAAAAATCATGCATTTAGGATATTCAGATTCGTTCCTAGAAGCTCAACTCTTTCAAAATAAACATCCATTCTTTCATTCCATTTCTCTCTCTCCATCATCATTCTATCTCTAAATCTCCTTTGATGATCTATGTAGAAATCAAGCGACATTGAAATGGGCAGTCCATCGAATAACGAGCAACAACTTGCTGAAATAGCTAGAGCTTTAGCCAAGCTGTCCAGCATGATGGAAGAAATAACTATAAGGCTTGAGAAGGTCGGGTCTGGTGAATCCCCTGGATTCAACAAGCAAATGGAGAATATTGTTCATAGGATAACCAATACAACTTCCTTTTTTGAACCTATTGATAACACCAAACTGAAAGGGAAACTTCCTAAAGAGTTCTCTACAACTGACATCCCTAAATTTAAACCAACTGATAATCCAAAGTATCATTTAAGGAACTTCCGTGCAATCATGATCATCAAATCGGTTGACCCTGAACTTTACCCAATGGTATTCCCGATGTCGTTGGACCCAATCTGTCAGAATTGGTTCTATTCCCTTGACCCCAAGCAAACTGAAACTTGGGAAGGCATCACTATTGCTTTCATGAAACAATATGAGTCGGACACACAACTACAAACCTCCCTTAGAGAACTCGAGGTTCTTAAACAAGGTGAAAATGAAGGTTTTACCACTTATCTGAATAGGTGGAGAGTGAAATTAACCCATATGGTATCAAGGCCTGCAGAAAAAGACTTGGTACGAATGTTCGTTTCTAACCTCCTCCCTAGATACAAAAACCATCTCAAATACTTGGGTCTTGATAGCTTCACAAAAGTATATGATGTAGGTATCCAGATTGAGAATGATTTGCTGAAAAATGCCGAAGATAATGACCTCAATGTCATAGATTTCTCCAATCTTTTCTAACCTCCCCTTCCCCGCAACGATTTCTCCAATCTTTATCATGCATAACACCCCTTTACCTTTAACCTATCTCATAGGAAGTACACTTGACCACAATTCAATGTAAAGGGCAAGTAAAAAAGAGCACCAAAATAAATAAATAAAAAAAGAGGTGCAAAAATATCGAATAAAAAAAAAGATAAGCCCGTCAATAGCTTCGTCAACTGTACTTTCTTTTACGTTCAACCTTCAATTCTAAACCTCGAACTTCATCAAAAGGCCTTGACCTCCACAACCAAGAACCATTACAAGTCAAATCATACCTCCATAATAAACGTTCGCTCAAGCAACCATATATGCACATTGAATTCCCATAAGCCATAAAAGACAAACCAAAGCCCGCTAGGTCGAAAACCCGTAAGGGCGACTTAGGCAAAAGTCAGGGCACCTTCTCATTCATTTGCCTGAACTACGAATGGTCTGATTCTGCTAAAGATACGTAGGAAACCTCACCCTGAGGTCCGACCGCTTTAAACCAAACCAAACCTACATCATTATCCACCCTTGCTAAAAACCTCTTCCAAATCAATGCTTATTTCAATGCCTAATTCATTGCAAATGGCTCCAAAGCAAAATGCTCGGCCACCAATTAAAACATTAAGAGCTACGACTGGCCTGATTCCATCATGGATACGTAGGTAACCTCTTTTGAGGCCCGACCATTTTAATTCAAAACATATTTTTTAAGGCTCGCCTAGGCCCATAAGAAAAACGCGATCGCCCAAAAATCATGAATATTAAATGCTCATCCCTACCCTTAGATTATAGACAGGGATTCAAACCTGCATTATTGGCCTACCTTATTGCATGAGTTGATTCATTATGACTCCGCCTTTTCTTATTCTAATCACTTCCTTTTTCTAAGCCACATTATCGCTTCTAAGCGAACCTTAGCATAACCTTTCAACACTCAGCGCTATGACCGCGCCTCATCTTTTGAGTGTTCTTTTCTTTGGCCTTTCTTGTCTTCTCACCTAAGGAACCCTATATGGAATCTTCAGTCGAAACTTCCGCTAAGCGTGACGAGATATCTTCAAAATCAAGCAATCAAGCTGAGTACTTCATAAACTCCATCTTATTGGGGGGCTTCATCACAGTTTCACATAGAAAATCATAGGCTCCAAGTATAGGTCTATTGCAATAAGGACTTCATTACGAGTCCATACATGAAATCTTGGGTTTTAAAACCCACACTGATACAAGATTGAACCGATTGTATGGGCTCACTTAGGCCTTGACATACGAAACTCGAAGCACATACAATTCAAGCATTACGAGGAGTACAATGTATTTCCAACCCAACACAATCTATTAACTGAATATATCATCATTGGGCTCCATGTGTACCGTGATAAGAACTTTATTACGAGTCGATACAAAAGATTGTGGAATCTAGACCCATACAAGATCCTAACTGTTTTATGGGCTCGCTTAGGCCCGTAACAACTACAACACATTTTGAATCAAACATAACTTAAATGGATCATCCTTGGGGGCTTCCCATTTCTCTTCTTTCAAAAACAGTTTTCTAAACGAAAATTTGAGCTTCTAATGGAACGATCAAATCATATCATCTGCATTACTGTCATATCATCCGCATTAATTAGTGTCACATCACTACATTTGCATTACATATCTGCATCATCCAATATTGTGTCAAACATCGCATCGATCGTCCTTAGCCATAAGATTCTAGCGTCAATCATCGAGTCACACATCCACACACACGTATGCACACATGATAGCACCTTTAAGTCTAGAGTATTAGAGGTCACTCTTTATAGGACGGGTCTTTTCCCTATCACTAGCACCCACATCACGGGACACATGCATGTCCCCTAGTTGTTTGTTTGTATATCGGTGTGTTATTTGTATCCACAGGTACCTAACATTAAACGACTCTATATGAGTTATATTCCGCCAAGGTTTGCAGACCACTGCAAATTAACAACAGAAGACAAGTGCTATATACATGGTGCGTCCAGCTCACCGACAACGTTGTGCCACATGCAGCAAACTGCATCCAGCGCAGCATACCACGTCAAGCGCAGGCCTGTGTGTCTGGCGCACAGCCCTGTACAGCGCGCTTGGGGGCTTCTTAGCCAAGTGGGGCCCACGTGTTCAACTTCTTATGAATTCAAATGTTCATTACGACATCGCACTGCGTCCAGCGCAGCATACCACGCCAAGCGCAGGCCTGTGTGTCTGGCGCATAGTCCTGTACAGCACGCTTGGGGGCTTCTTAGCCAGGTGGAGCCCACACGCTCAATTCCAAATGATTTCAAATGTTCGTTACGACATTACACGCGACAATTCAACGAACATTCAAAAGTTTGCAAAAAATACGATCTTGCCACCCTACAAATTCTCAATATCATTCAAGAAACAATAAATACTCAGTAAAATCGATGACGGGACACAAACCGTCAATAACGGGACACAAACCGTTAGGTCTGCGGATCACTTTCAATCAACTACACTATTTGTCCAGGAGCGGGTCAGCCAACAGCTCAGCCCTGTGGAGTGGGATACAAATACTCAACACTATTTGTCATGGAGCGGGTCAGCAAACAGCTCATCCTTGTGGAGTGGGATTGTCTTGGAGCGAGTCAGCAAACAACTCAGTCCTGTGGAGTAGGATACAAATACTCTACACTATTTGTCTTGGAGCGGGTCAGCAAACAACTCAGCCTTGTGGAGTGGGATACAAATACTCTACACTATTTGTCATGGAGCGGGTTAGCAAACAGCTCAGCCCTGTGGAGTGGGATACAAATACTCTACACTATTTGTCATGGAGCGGCACAGGGTGGGATATCAATACTCTACACTATTTGTCATGGAGCGGGTCAGCAAACAGCTCAGCCCTGTGGAGTGCGATACAAATACTCTACACTATTTGTCATGGAGCGGGTCAGCAAACAGCTCAGCCTTGTGGAGTGGGATTGTCTTGGAGCGGGTCAGCAAACAACTCAGTCCTGTGGAGTGGGATACAAATACTCTACACCATTTGTCTTGGAGCGGGACAGCCAACAGTTCAGCCATGTGGAGCGGGATACAAATGCTCTACACCATTTATCTCATTTCCATCGATCATCTCATTTTTGCAAACTTACAATTACTTTGCAAATATGTTTCATGAATGTCTATTTTTTGAAGCTTTTGCTTATTTTGCAGGTACCGGCGTAAAAGAGTGATTTTGGATTGCAGAGCATCTAAATCATTCTCCATTCCGACACATATACTTTGACTTTCTGTTTTACAAACCTCAGTTAATGTAGGGGGTTCTGTAAACACATAATCGTGTCTCCCCATTTAGTACCTTATGATGACCAATACCCTGCTCCAATTGGTCCGGATCAAGGAAAGAATAAAGAACGAGTCTAAAATAAAATGTTTTAAGCCTAAATCCATTTTCTAACTCATTTCCGAAAACCTTTTTTATAACTAGTTTTACTAAGCCCACTCTCCTATAACTTTTTAAAGGCCCATCTTTGAAAAGCTTTTAAAAATAGTTTTTATGAAACCCCCTTTTGAGCCCATTTTAATTAATAGAATTAATTAATTATGTTGATTAGTTTTATTAATAAAAATATCTTTTATAAAAATAATCATTTCCCAAAGTGTTTTTAAATATTTTTATCTAACTCTTTTCTAAAATCTTATAGAAACCTATTATCTTTCAAAAACCTATTGCAACTCAGCTACCTAAAACTATATAATATCCTCTCAACAATTCCCATCTCTACCTCATAACTCCAACGGCCAAAACCAAAAAACACTCGGCACTCATCTGACACAGAAACTCGGACCTCATAATTCTCCCACCTCTTCACAATCTCTCTCGGCCAAACATACATCCCGCATACAATTCACACCGCCGCACCATCATCTTACACCCACAATACAATGATATTCTAATCACCTTAATGCCCTGTTCTTTTGAACTTATTTTCAGCAAAAATAAGTAAAAATAAGTTCAGTTCAGCAAAAATAAGTTTAGTTCAGCAAAAATAAGTAAAAATAAGTTCAGTTCGGCAAAAATAAGCTCAGTTCAGCAAAAATAAGTTCAGTTTTGTCTAATGTTGTAATTATTATTTTTGTTTTCAATATTACTATTAATATTGTTATTATTATAAATATTATAATTATAATAACGATGAATTTGTATTTTTTATTTTTTTATTTTTTATTTTTTTAATTTTTTTATTTTTTATTTTTTATTTATTATTTAGTATTTTTTATTTATTATTTTTTATTATTATTATTATTATTATTATTATTATCATTATTATTTATTATTTATTATTGTTATTATTATTATTATTATTTTTTATTATTTATTATTTATTATTTATTATTTATTATTTATTATTTATTATTTCTTATTATTATTATTATTTATTATTTATTATTTATTATTTTAATTATTATTATTATTTTTTATTTTTTATTTTTTATTTTTTATTATTTTTTATTTTTTATTTTTATTATTATTATTATTTATTATTATTTATTATTTATTATTATTTATTATTATTTTTTATTATTATTATTTATTATTATTATTTATTATTTATTATTATTATTTTATTATTTATTATTTATTATTTATTATTATAAAATAATAAAATAATAATATTAATGGATAATATTATGTTAATACAGTTTAGTTCAGCAAAATATAAGTTCAGTTCAGCCAAAATAAGTTCAGTTCAGCAAAAATAAGTAAAAATAAGTTCAGTTCAGCAAAAATAAGTTATGTTCAGCAAAAATAAAATAAGTTCAATTCAATTCAGGCAAAATAAATTCAAAAGAACAGGGCTTAAGTCAATTCACCAACTCATCCTAGCTTCCAGCCACAATACCCTTCGACACATCATCACCAAATCCATCAACATCCCTCACTCACGCACAAATCACCGAACACATTACCACCCTCTTTTGTTTATTAATCTCACCTACACCTGCAAACTGCCTAATACACTTAATACAAAGAATCTTGCGCTTAATACAAATACGAAACGAGAACAAAGACACTATTTTTCTAAGACTCGTACAACTTTCGATCCAAGATCCGCATAAATCAACGACCCCGGACGGTGGTATAATTTCTGAGGGTCAACTAAATTAACCACCTTTATTTTATTTTTTTATTTTTATTATTTTCTTGAAGTTACCAACATTGTATTCGTGATGTAGATTATTAACGTACTCCTGCGCTGTAAGTATTGTACATATTATACTAATTCCCTACAATATTTTATTTTCTTATTTTCATTTCTCTTTATGAACATATTATTTTTTTATGTGCCTGATTGCAATATTTATCACCTTGTATTTATTACTAAACAAGACCTAAAGAACTGTTCTAACTAATTCAGATAATTTGGACAACCTGTTAGGAACCCAGTAATCTGATTGTTAAATCATTTGTCACTAAAAAATAGTCTTTTATGTGTTTCCTGAACCAACTTAGACTAAATATTTTTAGGGTGATTAAAACATTATTTGATTATTCTTTGGCATAAAATCTGTTGTGAATCGATATTTAGTAGAGGCCAGCAATGGGCAATATGGTTCCTGATTGTGTTGTACCCTCACCCCCGAACTCAATCTATGGTGCATTTTGACCATCTATGGAGTCAGGACGGGAAAACCTACATTGGATAAGTCCATAAGATATCCCTACAGTTCAATACCCAATTAGGTTTATAAGTTTTCCTTTAAACACTTGTTGGTGACTTCACAACGTTTTTTTAATAAAACCTTAAACAATGGGGTATGCAAATAAACGCGCTCACACCGCGTGTAGGCATTAAAGGAATTAAAATCCACACTAAATAAAAGTAAATGAGATGTTTCCTTTAATATACCTACAGCAACACTGAATCAAAGAAGAGGAAATGTTCTCATTTGCACCTCCACATAAAATGCAGTAAAGAAGATTGGAATTTGGAGGAAGATTGGATTTTTCTTTCCTCTCCTCAAATAATTTCCCTAATTATGTAAATTGGGGGTTTTGTTCAATTGGGTATTGTATGGGGGCTGCACAAGTTCCCTACCGGTCCAGTTAGACCGCCCTTGACCGTTATGGTCAACTCAGTCTGAAGAACCTCATTTTATAAGGTGCATGTGCGTCGGATACCGGCACATATCTCTTGCCGGTTATATCCGTATACCTTATCGGTATTTATCATCTGGGCCATCGTCAAATGGCCCTGGGCTGATCTAGTACTTACTCAATGCGCCTGTGGGCCTAAAGATAAGTATCAGAAGAGGATAGAAATGTATCCAGCCAATAGGAGTAGTGTCCTACCTTGTTAAGGACAATGCCGGCTCCTATAAATACCCCCATGATCTGAGTCATAAGGTACGTTCACATATACTAATACAATACACTAGAGACATCTCGTCTTTACTCTAGACTGACTTAGGCATCGGAGGGGCGTTCCTCGGATCAACCCCCGAGGTTAGTTTACGTGTTCTATATTGCAGGACATCAAACCGGCGTATTAATCAGAGGAGATACCGGTTCACTCCCACACAAATTACTCCATACCGGAACAATTGGCGCTAGAAGGAGGGGAGAACTATACTTTGGTCTCAAGCCGCTATTGATCCAGTCCGTTAACTCGCCTAATGGATCCTAAGCAGACTTTCGGGATGCCGGAAACGGATGAGAACAATACTATCCTGGGGGACGCACCTCCCGGATTCAAGACTCCGCAACCAGTGGTGGGATCTTCCAAGCCTCCCAATGCGATGGAGAAAGGGACCACTGAGGCTCCACTTCCCGACATATTCGAGGCGCTGCAACACATGTTCAGCCCTGAACAGCTCAGAAGCGCCGCCGAGGTCTTCCTGGCAATGGCGAGTCAAGCACCGCCTACGGGTCACGCTAGCAAGCGTCCCCCAGCGCAGGCGCATAGCCCTGTCAAAAAGATGCGGTCCCTCATGAGTGGCCGGCAAGGAGAACCGAGCCGGCGTAACCCAGAGCATGCTGAGTATTCGAAAACTCCCACCGAACCGGTGGGGGAGGGGTACCAGGAGGAGCAGCAAGACACTGAGGTCCAGAACTCATCCCAGCCCCTTAGGAGAAGCGCTGAGTTTGCACGACGCAGAGCACCGGTATCACTTCGAAACTCTCCTTTCCCAATTGCTATACTCCATGAGCCTATGGAGAAAATTAAGATGTCGACATGCAAGTATGACGGCAAGACGGATCCTGAGGATCATATCTCCGCCTATGAGGGACACATGCTGCTATACACCGATACTGATTCTGTATGGTGTAAAGTGTTCCCCTCAACTCTGGCTGGCTTTCCCCTCAACTCTGGCTGGCTTGGCCCAGACCTGGTTTAAGAGCATTCCTCCGGCAACCATAGCTGATTTCCGGCAGCTCACATCCATGTTTGTGACCCACTTCGTCAGCAATAAGCGGAGGGAGCGCACGACTGGCGAGCTGATGTCTATCAAGCAGGGCGAGAAGGAAAGCCTGCGAGATTATATCGGTCGCTTTAACTCTGAGGCCGTCACCATACCCAGCTTGCAGCAAGAGGTGGCGGTCCTAGCTTTGATGACTGGTCTAAAGAAGGGCACTGCATTCAGGAGCTACCTGGGTCGCAAAAAGCTGACCAGCCTTACTGAAGTCCTCCGAAAAGCAAATGAGTTCATCAGAGGAGAAGAGTTCGACAAGGCAGCCACCTCAAAGCGGTCTGAAGGAGATGGTAAAGAGAAGGAGAAAGAGAAGGAGAAAGATAAAGACAAGTTTAGGAAGGACAAAAAGTCCGATAGCTCCGGAAGGCGTGGGGAGGAAAGCAACTCGGTTAAGAAGGGCCAAGAGGGAAGGCCAGATCGGTATCATGACTATACTCCCCTAACAATGTCCAGAGCCGAGATCTACGAGCTGCACAAAACGGATGATAAGTGGCAGCGTCCCCGCAAAATGTACTTCAAGGGTCGTGACAAGTCCAAGTGGTGTGATTTCCACCGGGATCATGGTCATGTCACCGACGATTGCAAGGACCTGAAGGACGACATAGAAGACCTGTTACGAAGAGGATACTTCACGCAATATCAGGCACGGGCTGACCGGGAAAGGTCGCCAGGGGAAAGGTCACCTAGAAGGGGTGACGTTAGCAAAAAGCCGGCCAGGAAACGGATCACTGAGATACATTTCATCTCAGGCGGACCGGTCCATGGGGGAAGTATCCATGGTGCCAAAGCAAGCTTGAAAGAGGTAAGGCATCAAGTAAACTTCAATAACACGAGCAAGTGGCCGGCACCGCCTACCATGCCATCCGTGTCATTTACAGCAGAGGACGCCAAGGGGATCGTCTACCCACATGACGACCCCTTGGTAGTCTCCCTTCAGATTTCTACGGCGATGGTCCACCGAATCCTGGTGGATGGCGGCAGCTCAGCCAACATTCTCTTTATGCCCACATTTGAAAAAATGGGCTTAGGAAAATCGTGCCTGAAGCCGGTCTCTTATCCAATAATCGGTTTCACGGGGGCTTCTGTTGTCCCCGAGGGCACCATAAAGTTACCGGTTAAGCTGGGGGAAGGGTCCCAGTCCAGAGACCTCATGGTGGAATTCCTGGTAGTAGATGTACCGGCCGCATACAACGCCATAATAGGGCGGCCATTGATCCATGATGCTCAGGTGGTGGTATCCACTTACCACCTAACGATGATTTATACATCGAATCTCGGCAGGACAGAAAGACTAAGAGGGAATCAAGAGTCAGCTAGATCGTGCTACTTGACGGCTCTTAAAAATTCCAACCACAAAAGACCAGCCGAGTCCCCGCCGTCGGAGAGAAAGAGACGGCGGGCGGAGCATAAAGCAAGCAAAGATTTGTCGATGGAGAACTTCGAGGGAAGGCCGGCGGATTTGCCGAGACCTAGCCCTGAAGGAGAGACTGAGGAGATCAGCCTCGAGCAAGAAAGGCCAGAAAGAACAGTTAAGATTGGGTCTGACCTGGCCGATAATGTCAAAGTAAATCTGATCAGTCTGCTGAGAAGCAATGCGGATGTCTTCGCGTTCTCTACGGACGAAATGCCGGGGATCGACCCCGCGTTTATGGTACACCGGCTGAATGTCACCGAAGATGTAAGGCCGGTAAAGCAGAAGAAGCGCAACTTCTCAGCCGAGAAGAACGCGGCCATCAAGGAGGAGGTCGATAAGCTACTGGCAGCCTACTTCATCGAACCATGTGACTATCCGGAATGGCTGGCGAATGTGGTGATGGTTTAAAAAGCCAATGGGTCTTGGCGGATGTGTGTGGATTTTACCGACCTCAACAAAGCCTGCCCAAAAGACTGTTACCCGTTGCCTAGGATCGACCAGTTGGTTGACTCTACTAGCGGCCATGCACTGCTAAGCTTTATGGACGCCTTCTCCGGATACCATCAAATCAGCCTCCTAGAGGCGGATAGGAACAAAGCGGCATTCATAACTGACGCCGGGGTATACGCATACAAAGCTATGCCATTTGGCCTGAAGAATGCAGGAGCTACCTATCAAAAGCTAGTAGACAAGATATTCGCACATCAGAAAGGACGGAATGTCGAAGTCTATGTCGACGATAGCATCGTCAAAAGCTTGACGGAGGAGGTCCACATAACGGACCTTGAGGAAACCTTCACCACTCTGCGCAGATACCAAATGAAGCTCAACCCCAAGAAATGTGTATTCGGGGTAAGATCGGGGAAGTTCCTCGGCTTCATGGTCAGTGAGAGGGGAATAGATGCTAACCCCGACAAAATCAGAGCAATAAGCGAGCTACCAGAACCTAAGAGTATCCGAGACATCCAGAAGCTGACCGGCAAAATGGCTGCATTAACAAGGTTCGTATCCAAGTCGGCTGAAAAAGCCCTGCCATTCTTCAAGGTTTTAAGAGGAAACAAAAAGTTTGAGTGGAGGGATGAGCAGAGACAGGCCTTCGAGGCCGTTAAAGAACACTTCACAAAACTACCGACTATAACCCGACCCGAGATGGGGGATAAGCTGCAGTTATATGTCTCGGTGTCGGCTAAGACGGTAGCAGCAGTGCTGCTAGTGGAAAAGAATAAACAGCAACATCCCATATACTTTGTGAGCCACGTCTTGGCAGGGGCAGAGCAGAGGTACGAGTTGGTGGAAAAGATGGCGTATGCCGTGCTAATAGCGGCAAGAAAACTTCGACCATACTTTGACTCACACACCATCCAGGTGCTCACAAATCAGCCGCTAGAAAAGGCGCTCCACAAGCTAGATACAACCGGCAGAATGCTGAAATGGGCAATAGAACTGTCCGAGTTTGATATTGAATATCGGCCGCGAACAGCTATCAAGGCACAAGCTCTGGCCGACTTCATCAATGAGACCACATGTGACGAGATTGAGGGACCGGCCGGTACCTGCAAATATCTGTGGACGGCTCGGCAGCCCAAACAGGGGCAGGCGCCGGTGTGGTCATGACGTCTCCCGAAGAGGACACCTTCGAGTATGCCATCCGCTTTGGATTCAAAGCGTCCAACAATGAAGCGGAGTACGAGGCTGCCATAGCGGGAATCAGTTTGTGCATAGCATCCGGAGCAAAGAAAATACGGATGACAACGGATTCCCAACTCATATCAAGCCAGATTGAAGGAACTTACGAAGCCAGGGAACCGGTAATGCAGAAGTACCTACAGAAGGTAAAGCAGATAACGGCCCCACTGCAAAGCTTCGAAGTAGTGTTGGTCCCCCGCACAGAGAATATGGCAGCCGATGCGCTATCAAAGCTAGCAAGCTCAAGCACCATAGACCTCAAGCGCAGCGTCATGGTGGAAACGCTGCCGGAAAGGAGCATAGAGAACGCCAAGGCAGAAGTGAACGAATCGCTCGTGACAAAGAATGGTACGATGACATACTGGCGTACAAAATGACTGAAAGTTTACCCGCTGATAAGATGGCGGCAAAAAAGCTGAAGAAAGAGGCTCTTTGGTTCTGCATTTTTCAAGGGCAATTATACAAGAAGGGTCTTTCACTCCCACTCCTGAGGTGTGTAACGGCCCATGAGGCCACAAAAATAATTGAAGAAATACACGAAGGGGTGTGCGGAAACCATATCGGCGGTAAGACGCTTGCACTAAAGGCCCTGAGGGCCGGCTTCTACTGGCCAACAATGTTGATGGATGCGCAGGCGTATGTAAGAAAATGCGACAAATGCCAAAGCTTCGCACCGGTCATTAACCAGCCGGCGAACGACTTACAGCCGATCCTGAATCCAATCCCTTTTGCTCAGTGGGGGATGGATATCATAGGACCATTCGCACCAGCAACGGGAGGAAGGAAGTTCCTGATAGTCTGAATTGACTACTTCACAAAGTGGATTGAGGCCGAACCGACTGCAAAGATAACGGCTAACCAAGTTAGGAAGTTTATCTGGCAAAACCTCATCACAAGGTTTGGAATTCCCATGGGAATAGTCATGGACCATGGCGTTCAATTTGATTGCGGCCCGATAAAGAGCTTCTTGAAACCATACGGCATCAAGTTTGCATATTCATCCGTGTGCCATTCCCAGAGTAATGGCCAGGCCGAAGCTGCCAATAAACAAATTCTGAATGCCCTGAAAAAGAAGTTAGATGACTTGAAGGGTGCCTGGGCCGACATGGTTCCAGCAGTCCTGTGGTCTAACAGGACCACCGAGAAGGAAGCAACAGGGGAGACCCCGTTCAGGCTGGCCTTTGGGGCTGAGGCAGTGCTACCGGTCGAAGTAGGACTGCCGAACTGGCGGATCCTTAACTACGATCCGGAATTGAACAACAAACTGCACCGAGAGGATCTTGACCTCCTGCCAGAAGTCAGACTTGCGGCAGAACTCAGGTCAGCAGCATATAAGGACCGGATAAGCAAGGCCTACAACAAAAGGGTAAGAAGCCGGCCGATTCAGAAAGGCGACCTGGTGCTTAGGCGCACAGCCGCCACCGGTAAAGCGCACGCGGATGGTAAGCTGACGGCGAACTGGGAGGAACCATATCTTGTAAAAGAGGAAATAGTCCCAGGCGCTTACCGGTTGGAAGATATGTCCGGCAAGCAACTCAAGAACAGCTGGAATGCCAGCGTTCTCAAGAAATATTTTGTTTAAGCATGTTCCTTAGTCAATTTGCCATAACAATAATATGGCAGTATTGCCGATTTCGGAGTTGATTAGTCTGAACTAGTATTTTTTCATTTTCAATAAGATAAATTTCCATGAACTTCTTGTGTGTAAATTATATCTTTAATGCTTACGGTGGTTAACACTGGTAATAAAAAGCGAAACCCCTTGACAGTCAATGACCTACGTGGATCCGCTATCACAAGAGGGGAAGTCTCTTGACGGTCAATGACCTACGTGGATCTACAGTCTAGAGAAGCTAACGGTTTCCTGGCGGTCAATGACCTTAATGGATTTGCCGCCCTGGAAAACTGAACGGATAGGAGACTTGGGGATGATCAATGACCTTCGAAGATCTGTCAACCCAAAGTACACTGCTGGCAGGAGAATATCCTACCCCGTATTCGGTCAATGACCCTAGCGGATCTGCCGGTAATAAAAAAAAACAAATGCAAAAGGCAATAGAATTGGCCGACACAAGTATGGCAAAATATATTTCATTAATACGAAGAAAAGTATTTACACCCTAGTCAAACCTAGGAGAAAAAGAAATGAAAATACCCGGCCAGCCACAGACGGCCAGACCAGAAAAGAGACAGGGAAGAGGGAGACCTAAACTAAGCAACCAGTGCGGCTTCAGATACGGGAGCCTCGCCGTCGGCCGCAGCCGACTCGGGTTTGGAGCCGTCAGGGTTCTTGTCGAGAACGACAACATTGTCAGTCGGGTCGCTCTTGATTCCCAAATCGGCTTGATCACCAAAAGCTTCAGGCACGGTCTCCTCAAACTCGACTCGGGGGTCGGCATTAGCGATGTCGGCTTTAGTCACGCCCAAGTCGAGTTCTTCACCTTCCACCGGGGTTTCGAACTCCCGGCGACCATGGGCCTCTTCAACTTGGCTCCAGTCCAGGTCCGGAAAGGTGTGCCTGGTACACCGCATAGCGGCGGCCCAACCCCCGTTGTACCGGTTGGCCAAACGGTTGACGAAGTCCATGGAGCGCCGGTATTCAGCCACTGCGTTGGCTTTCCGGCCCTTTGCAGCTGTAAGCTCCTCCTTGACTTTCTGAAGTTCAACATCCTTGTTTTTCAGAAGGAGCTTACTGCTAGCACTCTCCACTCTAGCAGTCTGAAGGTCGGTCTGGGCCTTCTCCAGGTCGGTCTGCGCCGACTTCAATTTATTCCTCTCGTTGGTAACATTCACCAACTCCGCGTTCTTCGCGGTCAATAAATCTTGGGTCGCTTGGTGGTCCTCAACCTCACCGCAATAAGCGCCCTGGAAGTACCGGTAAAGATCGCAGAGTTCTTTACCGGAGTGAGCCGTCTGCAAGGGATGAAGCAGAAAAAGAGTTAGACAAGGATAATAAAACAGGCAAATACTCATAAAACCGTTAAGATATCTTACCAAGGCCAAATTATGCGCATGAACAGCAGCGGCAGCCTGTATCTGATCCACAGGCATGTCGTATTTCAGCTGGATCCCTTTTAGGAGCCGGTACCCCAAGTTACCGCCCTCGAGAGGACGGTCCAGCAACAGAGACTCGTCATCAAGGACGTTAAGCCTGGGCTGAAAAGGTGCCCCATCACGAACCGGAGACCGGGTCCACCTTTTTCGAAGGATCTCCGGTACCTCCACCTCGGTCTGTTCTATGAAGCCGGACTTTCGCAGCCGGGCGAAATGTTCCAATCCAGGGATCATAGCCGGCAAAGTCAGCTGCTTGTAAATTTTAGGCCGTAGGGAGGAGGCACCAACCTCAGCAACTCGCCCGGACGGTTGGCTCTTAGGCCCCTTCTCAGCCACCGTCATCTCCCTCTGGTCCTGCTCCTTCCTGGGGGCCTTAACTGAAGGCCGCTTTGAGACTTCAGCCTCCCCTTCAGCCTTCCTCTTGGCAGGAGTTGGGACAGCCTTCTTGAGTGGAGGCTGAATAGTCTTCCGAGAGGCCGGATCACCCTCGTCGCCTCGACCGGCACCACGAGTCCTGCCGCCCCGGCCCCCAGCACTGGGGGGAATAGACGTGAACTTCCTGGCTGGCTTGGGAGGCATATTGCTAATTGGAATGTAGTTCTGGTTGAGGTGAAGAGCCTGCCGGATTAAGTGCTCACGACCTAAAATCAGGAAAATAAGAATGAGTCAGCAATAAGCAAAAGTTTAATATGCAAATTAATAATCGGCATTAAATTAATTACCAGTAGGTTCAGATTAGCAAAAGCCTAAGGCAGAAAGGGGCGCGTTGCCTAGGATGTAATCGGCATGAGGAAGCCAAATGAGAGGCACGGGAACATGTTTCCCCCCTTTAGGACCCGGTCGTGAAGAGGCCTCAAAGAAATTGAAAGCCTCCAACTCCCGGCGTGTCAAACGGCTATCAGGGAGATGCTCCATCCTTGGACGAGGCCTTGTCCAATACCGGCGCAGGGGAAAGTTGTCTGGCACCCGAACCCAGAAGAAGCGGGGCTGCCAGTTCATTAAGGACGTTAATTTTGGGTACACCGTTAGCTTTTTGGGTCTGGTGTACATGGACATCCATCCACCCTGGCCGAGTTCCCTTTCGGCCTGAGAGCGTTTCCTTTTGCCTTTCCCCTTGCCCTTCGCGGAGCCGTCCTCTTTAATCCAATGTAGTTTCCGGAAGAGGTTTAGGGTCTCCGGAAATCTTTTATATCGGACTGTCCAGGCATAACAAATTAGGTTACGCCATGATAGCGGCGTAAGTTGGGCAATACAGATATTCCAGGCCTTCAAGATTTTGACGATGAAGGGGTCGAGAGGAAATCTGAGACCGAAGTCCAGCATATGAGCGTACACCGCCACATGGCCTGGCGGACAATCGGTTACCCGGGTACCTTCGGACGGCATGACGAGTTCATAACCATCCGGAAATGCAAAGTACTCCGCCCCTTTACGGCAAAAGTTGTTATTCAACGCCGTCCTTCTCCAGCCCTTGTCGATTTCAACAAAGGAAGCGCTACCGGCTTCACATGCCGGCATGTAAAGATCGTCCAAGGTCTCGTCATCGTCCTCCGGTATAACTTCGGAGGGATCCTCATCGCTGTCGGCCTCCAAAGAGACCGACTCCTCGTCAGAAATCAGGTCGCGAAGGATGCTATTCACATCCTCAGAAGCAACGGAGGACACCACATCCTCCTCCCGGTTGGACTCCTCTCCCATATCATCATCAGACGGAGCAGATGACGTTCTTTCCTCTAGCGACTCCACCGGACCAGAGGTGCCCGCTGCAAACGGGAATAATAAAGGGGACCGTTCTGCTATTCCCAGCATGGTGCCATACTGACCAGATACCGGTACTCCTACGGCTTCTCCGAAAGCCCTAATAGCGGTAAGAGGAGAAACACGCAGTGTTGACTCAAGGGTCCTACCGGAAGTACTACAGTCATGGCCAGATTTACTCCTACGTTCGTTGGGGGGATTTACTACCGGTAAGTTATTGGATATGGTGGGACTAGCGGATCTGCTATCGGAATTAAAGTCGCTACCGGTCAATGATTGGGGACTTTCAGAAACATTTTGTGAATCAGAATGAGAAGACATGATTAAAGGCAGAAAGTGAGTAAGAAGTTCGGTGGAATACCTGGATAGGAGAAAGAGGGCAGAAGCTGACACCGAAAGTAGCCGGTAAGAAAGATTGATCACAGCTCGGGATGGCACGACGAAAAACTGGTAACTAAAAGGACGTTAGGTCTCGAAAAGAACAATGAGAGCAATTGCTGGAAAGTATGAAAGCGATGTGAAAGTGTGAAGATGCGCTGAGAAAAACACTATTTATAGAGAGCTTCATGGCTCGGATTGAGCGACGTTTCGTCTTCCCGTCCCGATGATGCCACGTGGTTTTAAAGTTCAGAAACAGCTGTAATCAGCTACTGACATTCTAGTCAAGTCATCACGAAGATCAAGGCGACGATTCACATTCCGTTAATTAGTTCTATTTCCAGAAATTTCTAAGCATTTCCAGGATGAAAACATGATTTTCATACCGTCCATAACGGCTCAATACTGATTAAGCAGGATATCCCTGTGCCAGACATACCGGCTTGGGGGCTAGTTGTATGGGGGCTGCACAAGTTCCCTACCGGTCCAGTTAGACCGCCCTTGACCGTTATGGTCAACTCAGTCTGAAGAACCTCATTTTATTGGGTGCATGTGCGTCGGATACCGGCACATATCTCTTGCCGGTTATATCCGTATACCTTATCGGTATTTATCATCTGGGCCATCGTCAAATGGGCCTGGGCTGATCTAGTACTTACTCAATGCGCCTGTGGGCCTAAAGATAAGTATCAAAGAGGATAGAAATGTATCCAGCCAATAGGAGCAGTGTCCTACCTTGTTAAGGACAATGCAGGCTCCTATAAATACCCCCATGATCTGAGTCATAAGGTACGTTCACATATACTAATACAATACACTGGAGACATCCCGTCTTTACTCTTTACTGACTTAGGCATCGGAGGGGCGTTCCTCGGATCAACCCCCGAGGTTAGTTTACGTGTTCTATATTGCAGGACATCAAACCGGCGTATTAATCAGAGGAGATACCGGTTCACTCCCACACAAATTACTCCATACCGGAACAGGTATGAAAATCCCCTAATTTCTACGAGAAAAAGGAGGGAACGACATATGACATTCACACAAAAGAGTAGTTTTAGGTTTAGCTTTTAATTGAGTCTTGGTTGTTAATCATTCCGCCGGTGACAGCGGCGTACTTCGGCTACCTTCAACAAACTGATTTGGTTCTTGTCTTATTTTCTACATTCAATTGCATAAAAAATTCTGGTAATCTTGTTCCTTTAATTTTGCTCAATTTAATTTCTTTTGTTTTGCTGTAATAGCTTTGCCGTTTTTTTCAGTTCTATAATAGTTGGTATTATGTCTTGATACTTCTTTTGAATCAGTATAGCATCTCCAAATTTATTTATTTTTCTTCATTGATTCGATTGCTGCACTTGGTTTATTTGTTTGATATTCTGCATCCAAACATATTATATGAGAATCGGTTATGCAATTCCAACTTTTATGATTTATTATACAATCCAAATTCATTGTTTAAGTTAGTGGGTTCATGATTTGCTATTGATCTTAGGTTGACTTTGTTTATTTCTTTTGTTGTTGTTATTGGTCTCTGTTTTGCGTCATAATATTACCAAGATTTCACACTTAGCTACTTGGTCTTAGTTGTAGTTCATCATAGAAGTATTAGTTTACAATATTTTATTTTTTTGAAATTTCACTACAGTGAGTTAGTTATCTTATTTGCAAGTGATCATTCTCGTCTAACACTATATTATAATTGAGTGGGTAATACGATTTAATAACAATATCCTTGTGGGTTCGACCCGTATTTGCTAGTTGTGCTATATCATACACCGTGCACTTGCGGTATTAGTTTTTATTCATACAAGTTTTTGGGACCAAAAAACTTGTATGCATGAAAACTAGTACCGCAAGTGCACTGTGTACGATATAGCACAACTAGCAAATACGGGTCGAACCCACAAGGATATTGATATCATGTTGTATTATCCACTTAATTATATGAACTTAACAAATTATATTTAAAAACTTACTACTTTTTTTTTTGCTAAGTAAGAGAGATGTATACAATTGAACCATTCCATATCCTTGTTTTATTGCAATAAAACAATGAAACAATAGTGGAACACAAAATTACATTAGATTAACTAAAGCAAACTACCTGAACTAAGAACATTTTTTACGAAAACAAAGCTAACTCTAAGCCTAACTCTACTACCATTCCAATCCTAAAAGAATGATTAACTAAAAGCACTAAAACATAAAAGATAAAATCTTTATGACCATCATATAGAACTAGGCAGCAATCATCAAGAATTGGAAACAAGAAAAGCCCACTACTATATGCGTATGATTGATTAAAACACTAAGATTGAAAAGTAATAGATTAAGAGTACCACCAAACTTATATGCGAGAATTCAAAGATCAGTTCTAGAAATATAAAGAGTGAAAATTCGTGAAATAACACCAACAATAAGAAAATATAACTACTACTAGATCAGATCAAGCAATGGAAATATGGACTTGACAGAACAATTGAATATGAAATCAAGGAAAAGGAACCAAAATACCAGACATCTTGCAATTGAATTGAATAACAAAGAACCACAGAGAGCTGGAGCAATTGTATTTCCGCCGCTGTCACCGACGGATAGATAAAAAAACCAGACTCAATGAAAATGTAAACCTAAAACTATTTCTTGTGTGAATGTGTTATGCTATTTCGCCCCCTCCTTTTTCTCGTAGAAATTAGGTTATTTTTATACCCAATTGAACAAAACGCCCAATTTACATAATTAGGGAAATTATTTGAGGAGAGGAAAGAAAAATCTAATCTTCCTCAAAATTCCCTAAATCTTGCTTCGCAATATGATGTAGAATCTTCTTCACTTCATTTTATGTGGAGGTGCAAATGGGAACATTTTCTCTTCTTTGATTTAGTGTTGTTGTAGGTAGATTAAAGGAAACATCTCCTTTTCTTTTAGGAAAATTTGCCAAAAAAAACCTTTTAGAAGTTCATTTTTGCGAAAAAAAACCTTATAAAGCATTTTTTGCGAAAACAAACCAAAATCAAATTTTTTTTGCAAAAACAAACCAAAATCAAAATTATTTTTGCAAGATGAAACCTAGCCACCACTACCAGCAGCCCCCAGCCCTCCCCTCCACCCCCTCAGAAGACACTCCCCCCCCCTCGCCCCCAACCTCTCTCTCCTCTCCATTCTTCCCTCCCTCACCCCCCCCCCTCTCCTCTCCCTTCGTCCATCCCCCCAACCGCTGCGCCACCCGGAACGCCCCCACCGCTGCGCCACCCGAACCCCCCCCGCGCGCCACCCAACCCCCCACCGCAGCCGCCACCCAAAAACAATGGATTTCGTTCTTCGATTTTTGATAGTTTTCGTTTCATTTGTGGTGGTAGTGGGTAGTGGGTTTCGTGGTTGTGGTGGGGGGTTTCATGGTGTTATGATCATGTGATGGTGGTGGGTTCGGATTTTCCGGGTTCTTTGCGGGGGGGATGGGGTGGGTTGCGGTGTGGGGAGGGGGAGATGGACGAAGGGAGAGGAGAGGGGGGGAGGGGTGAATGAGGGAAGAAGGGAGAGGAGAGAGGGTAGGGGCGAAGGGAGGTGGGGCGCCGCCCGGGGGGTGGAGGGAGGGGTTGGGGGCCGCTGGAGGGGGTGGGGTGGGGGTCAGTAGGTGGTGGGGGTTGGGCTAGGGGGTGAAGCGGGGGTGCAGGGGGTGGGTGGGGGGGCCGGGTGCAAGTGTTGGTAGTGGTGGCTAGAGGTGGTCAACGCCGGAAATTCTATGGCAACACCGGAAAATGATACTAGGTTTGTTTTCGCAAAAAAAAATTGATTTTGGTTTGTTGTCGCAAAAAATGCTTTATAAGGTTTTTTTTTTCGCAAAAATGAACTCGTAAAAGTTTTTTTCTGGCAAATTTTCCTTTCTTTTATTTAGTGTTGTGAGTCACGTATGAGTGTTATGTGGGCTGCACTATTTTCTTCTTTTCTTCTCTATGTTTGTTGTTTTGGTTGCTTGCAATATGGGCTTGTACTCACTTTTTCCGAACCGTACACCTATCACAAAATAAAATACTAATTCAGCTCAATAGGTGATAAAAATAATAACTAAAAAGAATAAGTATGCAATAATAGAAGTCATACTAAAAACCCATATATAAATATATTCAAATAACTAAAATATAGGGGTAAAACATATGCAATATGATGAGCTAATCAAACTCCCCCACACTTAGTCTTTGGTCGACCTCGGACAAAATAACATTATTAAACCAAGTGTATCACATAAAACAAGACATTAGTAAACCACCCAACCTCAAATGAACTAAACTAATAAGCATGACAATAGACTAAAATATTTTTTTTTTTTTGAGAAATCACAAGTTAGTCATGAAAACGTTTTCGTTAGGTTTGCAAGATATGAACACAATAGAGCTATTACACTCAAGCAACATTTTATAATTAGTTTGATCTCACATGTAATCTAGGTGCTCATGTGCAAGTGTATTGACATTCGAATACGAGGTACTTTAGTCGGACTTGATTATTGTTCCAGTTGATTCTCCCTTACTTTCCTGTACATTAGCACTTAGTACCCGTACCAGGATCGTCCCTTTTCATATGACATTGCACTTGCCACTCATTGGTCTCAAAGAAGTACTTGATACTTTGCTTTTTGCTTTGCTTTTTAGACTTTTTAATTTGCTTTTCCAAGTTCTTTTATTTCAAGAACTGATTAATATCACTATGTTTTTACAATGGTTCAACATCTCACCTTTAGGGATTACTAATCCACTTTTGATTTTTTTTTCAAACCATTGTTCTCTCGTTTCTTTAACAAAGTCAAGTAATTCTCCAGTAACCAAGAGCAGTGAAAATGTCACCAAGGAAAGCAAGAGGTACTAGTTAAGTAGATTAAATTATAAAAGTCTTCCCTCCATACCCCGCATCTAAGCCAATAAGGATATTGTGGTAGATTACATATAAGCATAGCATTATTAAGGTATATTTAGGAGTTGCTAGAGATAAAGTCTTGAGGTTCATAACTTCAAAAACTTTTTTTTTCAATTAGTTAGGAAAGAAAACTTTTTTTTTTATGAAAACAAAGTTAGATTAGAGTCTACCGCATACTTTCTTATTAGTTAGTCCTTTAAAGAGGTGGAGAGGTGGTAACTATGTTTATTTGTGAAAACTTAAATTCCTACTACACCCAAGGTAATCTGAAACTGCAGCACAAGTAATAATCACAATAGCCAGCAATCATGAATGCAGGTTATAATATGCTTGAGCCAACTCAAATGCAGGAGTATTATGCAGAAATTTCGACAGCATATCCCCATAAAAGTGACTAATCCAAAATTTTAAATTACCTGTAAATTATGTCCAGCAAACATAACCAGCATAACCCAAGATAATCCCAGCTAATATTGGCACAAACAGAGCAAGGATTTCCATCTTCTAGCATATCCAGTCATATCAAGCAAAAATTTCAAAAAATTGGCAAATAGTACCCACTCCCCCACACTTACTTCTTACATTGGCCTCAATGTAAGTTGTAAGTGTAGAGAGAAAGAAAAACAAAATAACATAAAATGGAAACACATGAAGTAGTCATAGACTTCATTTATTGTAGTAGAATGAAATAAACTAAAGAAACTTAAAATATAGAACGAATTTACCCGAGTTTGATGCTGAGGTACATCTAAGCAGCTTGCATATGCTTCATTAATCATCATACTCTTCGTAGAGTAGCAAACACTCTATATTTTCTTCCATGTTCTCTTCTGGCAACTCAAGATATTATTTAAGCCTCAGTCCATTCACTTTGAAACACGACCCTCCATTAGGATTCTCGATCTCTACTGCACCGTGAGGAAATACGTGAGTAATAATATATGGACTAGTCCAGCAAGATCTTAACTTATTACCTGGGAAAAGATGTAGCTTGGAGTCATATAACAGAACTTTTTGACCTGCAGCAAAGTCTTTTCTGTGAATATGCTTATCATGAATTAGTTTCGCTCTTTCCTTGTGTAATCTAGAGCTCTCATAAGCTTCAGCTCTAATCTCTTCTAACTCATTTATTTGTAACTTTCTCACACGACCAGCAGCATCAAAATCAGTGTTAAGCATTTTAACAGCCCATAACGCGCGATGTTCTAACTCTACAGGCAAGTGGCAGGCTTTACCATACACTACTCTATAAGGAGACATACCTAATGGAGTCTTATAAGCTGTCCTATAAGCCCACAATGCATCAATAAGTTTATCCGACCAATCTTTCGATTTTTATGTACTGTTTTCTCTAAAATCTGCTTGATTTGCCTATTTGAAACCTCAACTTGACCGCTAGTTTGAGGGTGATATGGAGTAGCTAGCCTATGAACAATTGGATATTTTTTCAATAATGCCTCAAAACTGCGATTCGTAAAGTGAGTACCGCGATCACTAATTATAGCTCTATGCATAACAAATCTAGCAATAATATTTTCCCTAAAGGAATCTCACGACCACTTGGCTTCCATTACTCCTAGTAGCTATAGCCTCTACCCATTTTGATACATAATCTACAGCAAGAAGGATGTATTCATTACCAAAAGATGAGGAAAAGGGGCCCATAAAGTCTTATACCCCATATATCAAACACTTCGACAACAATGATTGGAGTTAAAGGCATCATATCTCTTCTGGTAATCTTTCCTAATTGTTGACACCTAGAACAGTTTTTGCAATAAACATGAGCATCTTTAAATAAAGTAGGCCAATATAGACCCGATTGAAGAATTTTAGCTGTTGTTTTCTTACCACTGAAATGTCCCCCACAAGCTTGATCATGGCAACAAAGAAAGAACATTCTTAATTTTAGAATCGGGGACACATCTCCTAATAATCTGATCAGGGCAATATTTAAATAAATAATAAGGATCATCCCAAATAAAATACTTCACATATGACAAAGCGAGATTTATCATGCTTATTCCAATGTGCTGGCAACTCTCTGGTCACTAAATAATTAACTATGTCGGCATACCATGGTTCAGCTTGCACCATAAAAAGTTGCTCATCAGGAAAACACTCAGAATTAGGAGACTCACTTTTCTTGACAAGTATACGAGACAAATGATCTGCTACGGGGTTTTCAGAACCTTTCCTATCCTTAATTTCACAATCAAATTCTTGCAAAAGTAAAATCCACCTAAGTAGTCTAAGCTTAGCATCTTTTTTATTAAGGAGATATCTTCTGGCAACACGATCACTATAAACAATAACATGAGAACCAATCAAAAATGATCTAAACTTTTCAAAAGCAAAGACAATAGCAAGAAACTCTATTTCAGTCACTGTATAATTAAGTTGTGCCTCATTTAAAGTGTGACTAGCATAATATATTACATGAGGTTTCTTATCAACTCGCTGTCCTAAAACAACACCTACTGCATAATCAGATGCATCGCACATAAGTTCAAAGGGTTCACCCCAAATATGAGGATGAAGAATAGGAGCAGAAGTTAATGCACTTTTCAGCTTGTTAAAATCTTCTAGACATTCAACAGAAAAATTAAAAGGAACATCCTTAGCTAGTGATTGAGACAAGGGCTTAGCAATCTTACTGAAATCTTGCATAAATCGTCTATAAAACCCTGCATGGCCTAAGAATGACCAAACATCTTTAACAGAAGAGGGAGGCAGCAAGTTGGAAATCAAATCAATCTTGGCTTTGTCAACTTCTATACCATCATTTGACACAATATGACCAAGCACTATGCCTTTCTTTACCATAAAAAGGTATTTCTCCCAGTTTAGAACTAAATTTTTCTCAATACATCTTTCTAAGCCCTTGGATAAATTAGCTAAGCAATTTTCAAATGAATTCCCAAACACAGAAAAATCATCCATGAATATTTCAATACATTGCTCAACCATATAAGAAAATAAAGAGATCATACATCGCTGAAAAGTTGCAGGCGCATTACATAAACCAAAAGGCATTTTTCTAAAAGCATATGTGCCAAAGGGACAAGTAAATGTAGTCTTATTTTGGTCTTCGGGAGCAATAGAAACTTGAGTGTAACCAGAATACCCGTCACGAAAACAGTAATAACTATGTACAGCTAGTGTCTCGAGCATTTGGTCCATAAATGGAAGCGGAAAATGGTCTTTCCTAGTGGCCGCATTAAGTTTTCTATAATTTATGCAAACTCGCCAACCAGATTGGACTCTTGTAGGAATTAACTCATTTTTATCATTCTTAACCACAATGATACCGGTCGTTTTAGGAACAACTTGTACGGGACTCACCCACTCACTATCAGAAATTGGATATATTATTCCGTGATCTAACCACTTAATACTTCTTTCTTTACTACTTCTTGTAATGTAGGATTCAAACGTCTTTGATGGTCTCTATGGGGTTAAGCATTTTCTTCAAGATGAATCCTATGTTGAACAATATAAGGACTAATCCCTTTTATATCACTAAGACTCCATCCTATAGCAGTCTTGTACTTCTTAAGCATTTCCATTAGTTTAGTCTCTTGCAAATCATTTAAGTCAGACGCAATGATGACTGGACAGTTGTGATCTTGTCCTAGGAAAGCATATTTCAAAGACTCGTGAAGTGGTTTAAGCTCTAAGGAAGGGGTAGACTCAGGGGCAGCAAGCAGAGAAGGTGAATCAGAACTTACAGACTCAGTAGAGTCAGAACACATAACATTTTCATGGTCTGAATCTGAAGACTTGATGTGTACTGACTCAAAATCATCTATACCACCAGTAGGATATGAATCAAGCCAATTAATCGTATCATAATACTCTTCATCTAATGGTTGTTTATAGAGATTAAATATGTTCAGATCTACTGTCATGTTTCCAAAAGAGATTTTCATCATACCATTACGACAATTAATCAATCCATTAGAAGTAGCTAAGAAAGGTCGTCTTAAGATGACTAGAATTTGATTCTTAGGATTAGGAATGTATTCAGTTTCAAGAACAACAAAATCTACAGGAAAAATAAATTCACCTACCTTAATTAGAACATTTTCCACCACTCCCTTAGGTACCTTAACAGATCTATCAGCTAATTGAAGGGTTACCTTAGTGGGTTTCAGTTCACCTAAGCCAAGTTGCTCGTAAACGACAAGTGGAAGTAGGTTGACACTAGCACCCAAGTCTAAGAGTGCTCTATGAATGGTCGTATCGCCTATAACAATTGAAATAGTAGGGCAACCAGGGTCTTTATACTTCACTAGAATCTGATTAGAAATAATAGAACTCACATTAGAAGCTAAGAATGCTTTCGTATGTACGTTAGTTGCTCTCTTTGTGGTGCATAATTCTTTTAGAAATTTGGCGTAAGGTGGCATTTGATAAATGGCATCAAGAAGAGGGATATTAATTTTAACTTGTGAAAACGTTTCCCTTATCTTTTCAAATTGACCTTCATCTTTCTTTTTAGTGAGCCTATGAGGAAAAGGTGCTTTAGGCTTGTAAATCTGGTCATTAACAGTAGGTATAGACTTGGTTTTATCCGTTTCTTATTATATCTCTTTTTAGTGAGCCAATGAAACCCTTCTTATTATATCTCTTCATATTTTCGGGAGGATCAATCAACCTCAAATGTTCCATAAGCCAGATCTGCAGCAGCAAATAAAATATATATTATTATTGCTTCCTAACGAGTAATAATACATATACACTATTTCATTATTGCTTCTTCAAGAGTAATAATGCGTGCACAACCTTTAACGCTTCATGACGAGTGATAATAAAAACCTCATATTACTTCCTATCGAGTAATAATACGAGTGTCCCCACAATCGCGCCTGACACACAAATCTGCGCCAGACGCGCCATATGAGCGACAGACGCATAAACATGCGCCAGACGCAACTATCTGCGCCCAGCGCAAATGCCTTTTCAATATTTTCTTCGTTTTTTTTGGATGTAATATCATAATTCCATTATTCAATACAGTCGTCATAATTCGAAAAATTTATTATGTATTATTACTTCGCATAGAGTCATAATATGGTCAAATATAATGAAAGAGAAGACAAAAAAAAACAAAAAAAAAATTATTTCTTTGGTTCATGACTAAAAAAATATTTTTTTCCCTGTAACAGTAGAGGGCTCCCCGAAATCTGCCCTTTTGGGTCCTTCTTCACAGCATCTAGACTGGAAATCATCTCCCCTACGCAAAGTGGCATCGGGGTCCTTCCTACCTCCAGTTGCTTTGCTACAGTAATCAAGGAGGCAAAACCAGCACCATTGTCCCCATTCACAAACAGAAAACGACTAAGCAGGCAAAATACCAGCGCCCGCATACGATATGTCTGTCTAGCCCTTTCAGTAGGAGCACTATACATTGCAGCTAGCCTAGTCAAATTAACCCTCCTCCCATACACGATTTCGGACATATTTTCTTCCTTCAAATCCATGAACCTCTCAAAGTCCTTAAAAAAATAATCCTCCAAACAAGGACACAGGGTAATTGACTACAGGGCCATCCAATTATAGCACCAAATTCCTCAGGCAAAATCGTTAATTCGTGATTCCCAAAACAAAAACAATGATTGGTGACATACCAAAAATTAACAACTGCATAAAGGAAATTATAGTCTAACTGAACAAACCTCAAGGATGCCAATACATCCATATGCCGCCTGCCGAGCACGTGTTTCTCAGCAATGGTCAGTGATGACAACCACCCACTTAGAGTTGGTTCAAAAGTCATGGCAAACAGTTAAAAGTAGCAGCAAAGTATTATAGAGAAAAGTGCAAAGAAAAATATTGAACTCGTCATACTGAAAAAACGTACATATTCGCCGATTTATAACGGCTTCGCATCTCAACTCTAAACGGATTCGGATTTACCGTCCCAGACGGAAAACGCGTTACACGCTAAATTTGCGCCTAGCGCACAAGAGCGCACCAGACGCTGCTACACACATACGCCCAGCGCACGGTCAAGCGCCAGACGCCAAGGCTGCGACGCGCGCCGCAAACATGCGCTCAGCGCACAACTTCGATTCACATGTGACGACTCGGATTATGATCTCTCACATAATCTTGGGCCACTCCCCCTCCACTACGGATAACAAAAACTGTTTTTCGCTGAATATCCACGGTTTGGGTCCATTTTTGTAAACCCACCCGTCGGCCCCTCTTCGCTCTCCTATTTTCTTTTCTTTTTTTTTCTAGGAGAAGGTCGGCTACGCTCCATTCAAATTTGCTTTAAACTGAGCCTGTCGCATTGCATTTATACATGGCATTTTAGAATAAGAGTCATTGCTAAAAAAAAATCTCACTAACAAACATGGAAAAGAAACAACACCAATGATTATATAATGTTTGAACAAAAAACGCAATACATATCAACATACAAAGTATACATCGTAACAAAAGTGCAGGCCGCATGTACACAAGAGTAAAGTAATGCAGACATCTAAGAGGAAAGGGGATCCTACTCCCCCGAAGAGGAGTCCTCCGGTTCTTCAACCCGGACACCACTCGACTCGCCCGCGTGATAGCCTATCCCAGGCTGCATGAAAAGAGTCATAGGCGGAGTCGGTCGCGGCTGCTGCATCCCCAACATCTGCTGTTGCATCTGCATCTGCTGCATCTGCTGCATCTGTTGCATCCGCATATGCTCCATCCACATCGGAGAAGGTCCAGGGCATGGATCGGGCCTAGCGCCCCCCCATAAAGTCCATACTGTCGGCTCCGAACTGCCCAGTAAACGGACTCAGCAGAGGCCTCTCTGATGTCGACTCTCGGGGAGTATGAGCCGAAAGCCTAGACTGGGTCGATACCCTCACCTCGGGACGAGGCCCACTCTCCTGAGGACGACGCTGCACAAAATGTCACAAAGCATTAGCAAAACGAATACAACGAAAATACAACCAAAGCACAGTATGTCAGTCTACCTGGCTATGCGCGTCGCTGCGACGACAAGACATGCTCCTCTTCAGCTTGGCCATCCCATGCTTCAGTGAGTCAACCACTCGGAGAATCTGAACGACGGTCTCCCGAGGAACCTGGAAATAAACAGTACATAAGTCACTACAAGCAAGATGAATAATGAAAGTTCCCGACTTTCAGCACTTACCGAGCTCAGATAGGCCGGCATAGCACGAACAGCATGTTGCTCTGCCTCTGAGGCAACATCAATCATCTCCTCGACGGGCCCGGAATCTCTAGTATACCGGATTCTCAGATCCGGAACAAAAGAGATACGAGCTGCAGCAGCCTCCTCGCAAAAGCAAAAAGCAATAACATTCAATATTTTGATCATGTCAAAGTAAACAAAAACAAGCAAATGAGCATACATCATTGAACTTGACGAGAGGGGCCAAGCGAGGCAAAAGGACAGCTTGGTAATCGCGATCACGAAAAACAGAGTCGTGATAGCTCACCCGAAGCGTCGCCCCTCCCTCGATAGCCTGAACAAGAGCAACCCTATCCATCATAGTGACAGGGGAGTCATGAGGCACCAGTAATAGCCTCGTCCTGGTCGTGCTGACAGGTCACCCTCTCACCCAGATACCACACAGGGTATGACTCCCGTAAAAAATGACCCTCTCACGAGTCAGAATGCGGGCCCTATGAGCCCATGCCGGTATCTCCGGAAATGACGCCCAAGGATAAGAGGTAACCTGAAAAGCAAAGAAAAGTTAACATTTGCTACATACAGCCAAAGGACAAGATTGATTCATTACGATTATCTTGTCGTCCTTGACTCGCCGGATAGCCTTCCGGACACTCTCCACGGCGTCATATCGCGTCATCCCGCGCTCCGCCCAGGACAAGTCGGCAGGAAATGTAGGGTCACGAACCCTTTCAGGGTTCAATCCCGGAAAATTCTCATAAAACCAAATCTGTAACAATAAGATCACCTTAGCACTGGTCAAGATAACGAGACAAAAGATGGACAATGTGTACAGTCATACCTCCAGAAGCCTCCATGGACCAAATAGGGAGACTGGCCCACCGTCACCCAACTGTTTGCAAGCAGTACGCATGCAGTACAAGAGACTGCAATAGCCCAGCTCGGCCCAGTCATAGGTCGACACCTGAGACAACTCACTCAAGGGCTGCAGATATCACATCGAGACGCGAGATCCCCTATCGGTGCGCAACAGGCCACAGACGGCTAACCATAGCAGAATGCGCGCCTTCTGCTCCTCGGTAGTCCCCTGAAGGGTGAGTCCTCTAGCCACTTTAGACCGTGGAGCATAAGACGCATTCGGAGGAAGCATATCGGCAACCGGGCCTATCAAACCTCGAACCATCGCCGACTTGAACGGCAACGATTCACCTATCGGCACCCGGACGCCGGTAAAAGACAAGCCAGAAATCAAGGAGAAATCCAGCGGAGTGATGGTCAATTCCCCGCGACGCATGTGAAAGGAGTTGGTAGTATCCCACCACCACTCCAGCAAACCTCGGACGACAATCTGAGAGGAATGAACCTCTCCCATACTCTCATAAACATCGAGAAATGAGGACAGACCACTCTGCTCGATGAGGACCTTTCGGACTTTCCTGAGCCAGGCAAAGTCAAAAGTCCCAAAATGACGAGTATTACCCTCGTCCTGCGAAGGTAAGAATAATCCATAAAATGCCTAGGCTATCGTATAAAACGAAGTCGACATAACGTGGAATACTTACAACGCCTGAGAGCGGGCGATGTGAAATGTGATGCTCCGGGTCAAAGTACAGCTGGTGGGGAGTCCACCCCATGGCCTTTCACGCCCTCCTAGATCCTGAAGCTGCCCTACCATTGTCCTCCCCACCCGACTCTTCCGATGACATGCTAATCGGATTGAACATCACAAATGAAACTAAGAATCAAAAAAGAGTTCCCGACTCTAAATTACCAGATTTCATGAATCGGTAAAAACCGCTTCAAAGTGTCACCACTACATGAGATTCCTAGAATCCATTTCACACATCAAAATAGATTCGTTGCCTAAAACACGATTTCTACCAGCAGAATCATCATACAGTCAAAGTTCCCTAAGCATGTTTCTAGGTTCCAAATTTAGAAGCTATGCTAATCTTGATTCTGAGATTCATGATCCAAGAATCATCACACGTTCAAAGTTCCATAATCATATTTCTAAGTGCCGGATTTAGAAATTACATCAAATAATGAACAAACTCACATGAAACGAGTAACAAACTCGTGAAGAACAACAAAGCTGCCCGGAAAACTCGCCGGAAACCCGCCGGCAAACGTAGTCTGAACTCGTCGTAAATGCCGCGTTTCGCCTAACCAAAAAACCAGCCGTTCGAAAAAAAAGAGAGAAAGGGGTCAAATCGCCCGAAATAAAAAAATAAAAAAAAAGAGGGAAGAAGATGAAACAAAACCGAAAAAGCAAGAAATACCTTAATTGCTCGAAAATCGCCGGGAAATTCTCCTGAAAACAGCCCGGAAAAGGGGTCAAAGACTTCGAGAATTTTCGCACCCCAAGCCCTTCAGAAATCATTCAAAAACACCCAAAAATACCGTAAAAGTATCAATTAAGCAAGAATAATCACTCCTCCAAAGTAGATTTGAAGAAATACGAGAGAAATAAGGAGTTTTCAAGCTTTGAAATTTCGACAATGGAGGTGGACTTAAGAGAGAGAGAGAAACAAAAGAAAACGGCGGAGAAAGGGAGGAATGGGAGAGAAGAAGGTCGCCCGTGCTTTTAGGTCGTTTAAATGATCTGCGCCTAGCGCGTCACATGCGCATGACGCGTCAGCAACACTTGCGTCTGACGCGCCACATTGCGCCAAGCGCAGTATTACACGCTAAGCTCAATCCTGTGCGTCTGGTGCACAGTCCCATACAACGCACTTGGGGGCTTCTTAGCAATGTGGAGCCCACACACCTAATTCCAAATGATTTCAAAAGTTCGTTACGACATTATGCGCGACAATTCAACGAACTTTCGAAAGTTTGCAAAAAAAATATGATTTTGCCATCCTACAATTATTCTCAACGTCTATCATTCAAGAGACAATGAATACTCAGAAAAAATCAACAACGGCGCACAAACCGTCAATAACGGCACACAAACCGTCAACAACGGTACACAAACCATTAGGTATGCGGACCACTTTCAATCAACTACAACGATTGCCTTGGAATAGGACAAACATTCCACAACGATTGCCTTGGAATAGGAAAAACATTCCACAACAATTGCCTTGGAAGAGGACAAACATTCCACAACAATTGCCTTGGAATAGGACAAACATTCCGCAACAATTGCCTTGGAATAGGACAAACATTCCGCAACAATTGCCTTGGAAAAGGACAAACATTCCACAACAATTGCCTTGGAATAGGACAAACATTCCGCAACAATTGCCTTGGAATAGGACAAACATTCCGCAACAATTGCCTTGGAAAAGGACAAACATTCCACAACGATTGCCTTGGAATAGGACAAACATTCCGCAAAAATATCCTTGGAATAGGACAAACATTCCGCAACAATTAAAGGACAAACATTCCACAAAGATTGCCTTGGAATAGGACAAACATTACGCAAAAATTGTCTTGGAATAGGACAAACATTCCGCAACAATTGCCTTGGAATAGGACAAACATTCCGCAACAATTGCCTTGGAATAGGCCAAACATTCCGCATCAATTGCTCTACACATATTGCCATGGAGGAGGCCAAAAACTCTACCCCGGCATGAGCCGGATCATAATAGCTCATGATTCTTGTTCCCATATATCATTTCATTTTTGCAAATTTACAATTATTTTGCAAATATGTTTCACCCATGCCTGTTCCTGAAGCTTTTGGTTGTTTTGCAGATACCGGCGCAAAAGAGTGATTTTAGATTGCAGGGCATCTAGAATCATTCTCCGTCCCGACACGTGTACTTTAAATTTCGATTTCACAAACCTCAATCAAAGTGGGGGCTTCTGTAGACACATAATCGTGTCTCCTCATTTAAGGGTCCAATGATGAAATATACCGCGGTCTTAGTTGGCATGGCCCAATGGAGGAGCAGTCCGAATAACCAGGCAATGTGTGTTTTGAAACAATATTATAAAAGCCCATTTAATCATTCATGATGATTAATTATAAGTTCAACCCGTGAAATGTTTTTCTTAAAGTCCATTTTAAAAGCCCAACGCAATATTTATTATTTTCATAAATATTTTCCTAAAATCTTTTATTATTATCTTCTACTCATAAATCAGATTTTTAACCCGGAAAATTCAATCTCCGGATTTTTAGGGATAAAAATGGCATCTTGAAATCAAGCGTAGCATCAAAAAGGGAATATTCTGGAATATTCCGGAATTTGCGCCGGACGCGGCGGCTGCGCTCACCGCACCACGTGCGTCCAGCACATTGACCATATCGCGTCAGGCACTCCAATGAGCTCCTGACACATGGACTTGTCACTCACACAGAGTCCTGCGCCTAGCGCACGTCTTGTGTGAGACGCAAGATAAAATTTTATCTTTTCAAAAACGCGTTTCCATGTGCAAAGTTTTAACTGGATGGACCACGTCAGGCAGGCCAATTTGCGCCTGACGCGTGTTCTCGCGTCTGCCATGTAGGCTTGCGCCTGGCGTTGGGTGTGCGTGAGACGCACGCGCTTGTTTGCCTATAAATACGGGCTGATTTCCTGAATCAAAGACGGCTTCGAATTATTATTTTTTTACGCATGCAAATACTCTCAAACACTCCGAAACATACTTCGAATACAAAACATCCAAACACTTTTGATCTTCCACATTAATTTTTGTTCGTGATTCTACTATATTCATGGTTCCAAGATTGCTTCGACTGAAGGTCACTACGCTCTCCGATCTAAACCGCATAGATTCTTAACTAATAATCGTGGTTCTTTTGTAAATTCTAACCTCTTTTCTTATATTTTTTGTATATAATGTTCATATTATTATGATTGTCTTGCATGTCTTTTTATCACCCATGTGTTATTATGCTAAACAAGACTTAAAGAATTGTTCTAATTAATCAGATAATTTGGACAACCTGTTAGGAACCTTGTAAAATGATTGTATAATAACTGATCACTAAATAATTAGTCTTTTTGTGTGTTTCCTGAACCCATCTAGAGTAATTATTTTAGGGTGCTGTAAAACGTTGTTTGATTATTCTATTGCATAAAATCTGCTGTGAATTGTTATTTAGTAGAGGCCAACAATGGGCAATATTGTTCCTGACTATATTGTACCCTCACCCCCGAACTCGGTTTTTGGTTCCTGACCATCTATGGAGTCATGACGGGGGAAATCTACATTGGATAAGTCCCTAAGATGTCCCTTCCATTTCAAAATCCAATTAGGTTTATGATTCTTCCTCTAAAGAATTGTTGGCGACTTCAAAACATATTTTAATAAAACCTTAACAATGGGGTAGTCAAATAAACGCGTTCACACCGCGTGTAGGCATTAAAGGAATTAAAAATCCACGCCTACAGGTACCTCGAGCTAAAATTAGTGATGGTGGCTCCCACTTTGCTCATCATGCCTTCCAAAAGATGCTTAGGAAGCATGGGGTCCATCATAGAGTTGGCCTCCCTTACCACTGATAAATGCGTTCCTAACGCACTTTACGGACTCTTTAAGTTATTTTGATCCTCTTTCTCCTCTTTCTTCCCTCTTTCTTCTCCATTTCCTCTTATATTTCATTCACTAGATCATTCTTGATCATAGTGACATTTTGCTAGATTTTCGGTCAATTTTGACCGGATTTCTATTAGTACATTTACTTTCACCGTGCTTTGCCGTATTTTGATTGTAGGTGTGACCATTTCTGAGGTTTCAAGTTGGAAGAAACGGCATAAGGCGAGAGTTTTAAGGACCTCATTGAAGACATGACCACCTATGCCCTCACAAAAAGAGAAGAAAATAGGAGTTTTGGGCAGTAGTTAAGGTGCGCCCGCACTATCCACTATGGTGCGCCCACACCATCTGGCAGTTTTGGGTTCTTTCATGTCAGTGGCTCCAGTGCGCCCGCATGGGCCAAAGAGGTGAGCCCGCACCACTCCCAAAGGTGCGCCCGCACCTTTCGACGAATGGTTTTACCTTGTGTTCAGTTTAGTTGGTGAACCTGCACCACTCACTCTGGTGCGCCCGCACCATTTATTTCCGTCTAAAATTTATAAGGCCTCGTGCCTAATAAAAACAGTAGGATTATCTATTTGGAGATTATGCTTTATTCTAGAGTATTAGATAGTTATTTTAGGGTTCCTCCTAGAGAGAAAAAAACACATTGAAACTCTGTGATTTCGAATTTCTAGATTAAAGTTAGTTGATTTCTACATCTACAAGGTATTTTGATTAATTTAATTGCAACTTTTCACCTTTTTAGTCATTATTTTCATTGTCATTTTCTATTCCTCATAATTATAGATCTTAGAGTATTGTAGTTTCATAATTACTTATCTTTATTCTATTAATCATCCCTTAATCATGTTTAATCCTAGATTAGTTATAAATATTAGATTTTTATGTTTAGATTCCATGATTAGTGAGTAGTCTCCTATCTAGGGTTAGAGTGAAAGTATGAATTAAGATTCTCATGTATTATTAATATAATTGTGATGATCTAATGATGATTATGCATTGATCTTGGTGTTTTGAGGCCTTAGGATAGATATTGATCACATTTATGCTTTGGTATATTGATTACAAATATTCTTAATCGGGTTTTGAACTCTTTTATCATCCCCATGAATCAACTTAATTTCTAGACCAAGATATTGTGTAGATTTTAAGGGAACCCTTTTATTTGGGGTTTTCCGTACTTATTGGATCTCTTAATCAATTGACTAAAGACCATTCGAGAGAGGATTTAGTTGATTGATTAAGCGATTATTCTTGAGGACCATTCAAGAGAGGACTCGAGTATCTTAGAGGACAACTAAACCTTGCATAATTGTTACATTTGAATCACAATTCCATTAATGATCGTTGCTCCTTTTAATTCATACTAGTTGTCTTGACTCTAGTGTTTTCTCATTCATATTTTCATCTCATATTTATTTGCTAGTTTGCTGATCTTAGTTAGTTATTAGTTGTTACTAAACCTTTCTAAAACCCCCAAATACCTTTCAATTAGGTAATTTAGGCTTGTTGGACTTTAACTAATCCCGATTTCCCTATGGATCGTCCCTTGACTTGCCTTTACTACATTCTAAGTAATTGCTTGGTTGGAGTTTTAAATATTGTTTGAAAAGTGATTTTCGATGCCTTAATGACACACTAAAAACCTCTTATCAACCACCCACAAGATAGTGGGGAAGCCAAGATTTCTAATAGGAAGATCAAGACTATTTTGGAGAAGACGGTGTCTCGTCATAGGAAGGATTGGGCCAAGAAACTTGATGATGCCTTATGTGCTTATAGAACAGCTTTCGAGGAAGCTCAAATCCCGATGGAATGGTCTGTTTTACAATTGTGAGAGTTTTCCCCTATGGCTCATTTGGATTGTTCCAAGACGGGAAGGAAGGTACATACAAGGTGAATGGGAACTGGCTTAAGAAGTAACAACTCAGTGCCATCATGGCTCAACTCCAACTGATGAACTCTCGTCTTGAGAACAAGACAAAGAGATTAAAAAGCTAAGGAAAAAACTAACGACTGAAGAAGAAGAACCAGAAGAGATTCCACCACCACCACTTCTTTTTAAGTGTGAGACTGATTTGAGGTTTTAGCAATTGATCCAGTCAATTCTGCACAAGAAAATTAGGCTCATGGCCATGACATCACTTATACTAAACTAAGGGGAAAACTCCCTGAAACGGTAGCATTGGTTGACCTCCTAAAATTCAAGGGGGTCGACGACCCGGACGATTACTTGAGTGCCTTATTCATTTCAATGGCTATCAAAGGCATGAGCTTGGACCTATTTGCTTATGTATTTCCCTTAACCTTGGATGCACATCCATCCAAGTGGTTCAAATCACTGAACAAAGTTAAGCTGAACGATTTGGACTACATCAAAGAAGAGTTCCGCAAGCAGTATAAATACAACACTCAGCTTCCCATTAGTCTTCGTCAGTTGGAGTTAACTAAACAAAACCCCAACGAAGACTTCCTCACCTTCATTAACATATGGAGGGAAAAGTCCTCACAAATGACTAACAAGCCATCTGAAGAGAATCAAGTACGACCGGTGATCCGTAACTTGCAGCACAAGTATGGAGATCACATTAAATTCCAGGCTATAGAGATCACGAAGCTCTACAAGGTGGGCCCAGTGATTGAGGAAAAGGTGAAAATATCTAAAAGTAAGGGTTACAACAACAACAACTCTTTCAAGAAGAATAATAACAACTCTTCTAGCTCCAAGAGCAATGAAGTCAATGCTCTGAACACTGAAAACAGGGGTTATCAGACACGAAAGCTTCAGAGAACCTTCACTCCCCTTGGCATGACTCTGCAAGAAGCTTTCAATAGGCTTCATGCAAGAGGAGCACTCCATCCCATTGGTCCTACTCCAGACCCTGCACCTAAGAAGCGATCTCAACTCCTACTGCAAATATCACCAAGGGAACGGGCATCTGACATCTGGGTGTTGGGCCTTAAAGAATGGTCTACATGATATGGTTGACAATGGCAGACTTCCAATTCCGCCTGCAGCAAAAGTCAGCAACAATAATAACCCTTTGGACATTGTCTCAACAATGTAGGGGGCTTAGTCATTTAGCGCTAGTTTTGTAGGTCGAGTTGGAGAGTCCCTCCCCTAGATCTTTTACTTCTTTTCTTGTCGAGTCTTTGTCATTTAAAACTTATAGATTTATCACCATTCTATTTTATTCAAATTAATAAAATATCATTGCATTTTTGTTTTCATTTTCATTGGCCTCCCATCATTTTATTTATGCTTCTAATGCAATGATGAAATTTAAATCAATCAAATGACCATGATTAATAAAAAAAACATATAAAATAAGATACACTAAAAATTAAAAATTAAAAATGGATATACTTTAGATTAAGAGTTTTTTCCCTTTTCCCTCCATCATTCCAAAAATCCATCTCCATGAAACCCCAAATAAAAAAATAAAAAATTAAAAACTTAAGCCATCATTTTCCTAAAATAACCTTTCAAATCAAAGCTCCACAAAAAAGCCTTTAAATCTTCCAAAACCCTAAACCACAAAAACTTTGTATGCAAGTCTCAATTTAATAAAAAAAACTCAATGCCAGGCAAAATAAAAAAGTGAAAAAATTCAACGTGCGAAAAAATAAAAAAGCAAAATAAAACGCACAAAGCAAATGCAAAAGTAAAAAAGAAAAAGCCATAGGTAAAAAATTCAAGATAGAGGGCTTGCACACAAGTTCTACCCCTCATTCCAAATCCTTAAACCTTTCAACCCTAATATCAATCCTAACTCCCTCCCCAAGGTATGTGCAAGTTCGCTAGGTTGAAAACCTGAAAGGGCGGTTTAGGCAAAAGTTAGCGCACAAAAAAATTTCAGATCTGGAACTACGAATGGTCTGATTCCACAAGGATACGTAGGAATCCGCACCTTGAGGTCCGACCACTTCAATAAAATAAATTAATGAAGGTCTAATAATGTTTGACTTTTTAGAATTCAGACTCTTCAAGACCCCGACATAGACTCCAGTCTAAACTTGCTACTTTAAAGCCTTTTTCCACCTATATCTATTTATGTCACAAAATTAAACATTTTATTTTTCAATCCTAACTCTCTTTGTCCCTAAAGGACTCTCTGGTAATTCCATGGTCTCTAGTGAAATCTGACTTTTCCTGCCATCAACTCCCCAGTGAAGAAATTTCAAAGGTTCATCTGAATGCTCAATTTAAATCAAGTATCTTCTAATCTAGGCTCAGAGTGCCTAAACCAAAACAAGCTTTCCCAAGGGGGGCGTTTCTCATATATGTGGTGGTTCCTCCAAATCAAACTTAGATGAGTTGCAATCAACAGATCTCACTTGCGGACCCCGATTATTTATCAAAACAGTTTTCGAAATTCAACCTTCTATCTCTACCAATCCAGACCTCCTAACTTCGCAAAACCCTGATCTTGCCTGACATTTCCTTTGAACTATCTACCTTCCTTAGCTTTTCATAACCCTGATCCTTGCATAGCGTCTCATGGATCCTTCAATAGTCTAAGTTTGCATTATTGCATCATTATGTGCATTATTATCTGAGTTGTTTGCACCTATCTGCTAACCTCTTCTCCTGCAGGTAATCAGATTACTTGTAGTTATCGTCTTACATACTAAATTTGTTTTACAGAAACTGACAATATATAGACCAGTTCTAAACTGCAGAGCTTTTAGAATTATTCTCCGTCTCGACACAGGCTACTTAGAATTACGGTATCCTGAACCTCAGTCAAAGCGAGGGCTTCTGTAGACACAAAACCGTGTCTCTCCATTGATTACCCAATGATGAAACATACTGTCATCCTAATTGTTCTGGTCCAAATGATGAGCAATTGAGCGAGCTAAGCCCAAAAGCATTTTGAAAACATACACTAGTGGAAAAAAGGCTAAATGACACAAAAGAACGAATCCGGTTTTACAAAATTCGGATTTGTTATGTCATTTGAATTGGGAGCACAAAAAAAAGTTCAAATAACGGATCAGTTGTGTTAACTGATCCGGTTAGTAGCCCAATCGGACTAGTTGGTGGGCTTGGACCTTTTTAAAAAGGCCTCAACTTCTTCGCCCTTCCCGATCATTATTCAGCGCACCATTTTCTCTCTTCTCTCTCCTCACTCAATCCCCTCCTCACTTCTCTTCTTCAAACGCTAAGCCTAATTCGCCACCCCGGTCCCCAACCCTCCTACTTCTCTTCTCTCTCCTCACTTAATCTCTTCGTCATCTTTAAACCTAACTCGCTACATAACCCAGTCTCGAACCACCACCAGCTGTCCGTTTTCTTCGAGGTAGGTAAAAAGGAAGAGGAAGAGATCACTTTCCTAACCCTAAAATCTCCCCTTTCTCACACCCACTGAAAATGAAAAAAAAAACCAAAACAAGGACCCATTTCTCGTCTTCTTCGCCGCAAGCCCACAACAAATTTTCTTCCCTATTTCGCGACACCACACCACCACCTTTAGTTCTTTTATTTTTTGATGCAAAACATCAAACCAAGCCATTTAAATTCGCTGCAAATGAAGACAAGAACATAACGGCTGGTTCCAAGACCAACTGGTCCGGTTCAATTTCGGATCAGTTAAGCCCAAATTGACCAGATCAGTTGGGCTTTTTCCACTAGTGATAAAGTCTATTTAATAAATCCAAGCCCAATTAATTATTCCTGATAATGAATTGTAGTTTTAATATTTTAATTATAATTATTCTCGATAATTATTTTCTAAACGATATTTCGAAAATCGGATTCTTATTCCTAAGACAGCTGATTTCAGATTTTAAAAGATAAAACATCATCAAAGATAAAAACGATCAAAAACCGCACAGATCTTGTTGTGTCAAGCGCATGCTGTAGGCGTGTTTTTATTTCGCCTACGTGGTGTGAGCGCGTATTAGATTAGACTACCCCACTGTTAAGGTTTTATTGAAAATTGTTTTGAAAGAAGTCGCCAATAATTCTTTTTAGGAAGAATCATAAACCTAATTGGATATGGGAAAAACATAGGGACAAATTATCCAATGTAGATTTCCCCGTCATGACTCCATAGATGGTCAAAATGAACCAAAGATTGAGTTCGGGGTGAGGGTACGAATATAGTCATAATGAACCACATTCGCCCAGAGTTGGCCTCTACTAAATATCGATTCATTGCAGAATTTATGCCAAAGAATAATCAAATAATGTTTTAAACACCCTAAAAATATTTAGTCTATGTTAGTTCAGGAAACACATAAAAAGACTAATTTTAGTGATATGTTATTTAGGCAAACAATATTACAGGGAACCCTAGCAGGTTGTCCAGATTAATTTGATTAATGTTAAAACAGTTCTTAAGGTCTTTGATTAGCAAAAATAATATATGGGGTGATAAAAGCATTGAAACAGGACAATCATATAATAGGCATAGAATGATCAGGCAGATATATAATATACAAAGCCATGAATAAATATAATATGAATATGAAATAAAAGAAAGTATAGAAAAGAGGTTAGAATGTACAGTAGAGCGATTTTATATTAAAGATCTACATCAGGAAAGAAAACTGTTAGTAACTTCAATATAAAAATAATTTGTTTAAGGATCCTCAGGATTATACCTATGCGGCTTAGATTGAGGAGCGCAACGATCTTTAGGCGGAGCAATCGTGGAACCAAGAACGCAGTGATGAAGATTTGATTGAAAGTATTTGAGATATTGAAAGTATTTGAGTGTTTGAGTATTCGATGTGTATTTCGGAGTATTCGGAAGTTTTTGCATTCGTGGAATAATAATATGAAAAGCCTTCCGTAATTCAGGAAATTCCGGGTATTTATAAAAAAAAAAACCTTGCGCCTCACGCAAGCCCTGCGCCAGGCGCAGGCTTACGTGGCAGGCGCAAGGCCATGCGTCAGGCGCACATTGGTGTGCCTGACGCAGCCAGCCCAATCAGAGATAGGCACGTGTAAACGCGTTTTGAAAAGATAGAAAAGAAAGTTGTGTCTCCCACAAGACTTGCGTCTGACGCAGGACTCTGTGTGAGTCACAACATCTACGTGTCAGGCGCTCATTGGCTCGCCTGACGCGATATGGCCAATGTGTTGGACGCATGTGGCGCGCTGAGCGCAGCCCCCGCGTCCGTCGCATATTCTGGAATATTCGAGCATATTCTATTGCGCGTCTTTCGAAGATACTTTTTTATCCCTAAAATTCCGGAGATGGTATTTTACGGATTAAAAACCTGATTTATTTATCAAAGATGATAAAATATTTATGAAAAATATCCATTAAAATAATAAATATTTGATTGGGCTTTTAAAATGGATTTAAAGCATTTTATGGGCTTGAAATACAATTAATCATCATGAACAATTAATTGGGCTTTAGAATATCGTTTCGAAACACATTTTAGAATGGTTCTTTAGATTGCTACTCCGTTGGGTCGCGCCAACTAATGTCGCGGTATGTTTCATCATTGGATCCTTAAATGGGGAGACACGATTATGTGTCTACAGAAGCCCCCACTTTGACTGAGGTTCAGGAAACCGATAGTCAAAGTATACGGTGTCGGGACGGAGAATGATTCTAAACGCTTTGCGGTTTAGAACTGATCTATAACCGCCGGTCTCTGCAAAACAAAGTTAGTATGCAGGACAATAACTACCAGCAATCTGATTACCTGCAGAAAAAGATGTTAGCAGATAGGTGCAAACAACTCACATAAAGCACATAATGGTGGAAATGATGCAAACTTAGACTCTCTAAGGATGCACACAAGACGCAATGCAAGGATTAAGGTTATGCAAAGCTAAGGGAGATGACACGTCATGCAAGGTCAGGGTTATACAAGACTAGAATGTATGAAATGCAATGCAAGCTCAGGGTTTTGCAAGGCTATAAGATGTGTAAAATGATAGCATGAGTAAAAATAGATAGAATGATTTTCAAAAATCGTTTTTAGTAAATGATTGGGGTCCGTAAACGAGGTCCGCGGATTACAACTCTTCGGGAGTTTGATTTGAATTAGAGGAACCACCACACATAGGAAGCCCCCACTTTGGGTGAGCTTGCCTTGAATTAGGCATTATGAGCCTTGATTGAAATTGTATTTGATCTGATGTTGAAATGTAGTTGCTATGTCTTGAGCATTGAAAGTTTTCACTGGGATTGCACTTGGGATTCTTCTTTGGGAAATTGATATGGGCAAAGTCAAATATCGCCAGAGACCATGCAATTGTCGGAGAGTCCTTCGGGGAAAAGGAGAACTTGGATTGAAAAATAAAAAGATTGAATTTGTGATGACTTAAATAAATGTAGGTGGGAAAAGGCTTTAACGAGGCTAGGTGCAGACTCGAGTCCATGTCGGGATCTAGAAAGAGATTATGCTCCTAAATTCTAGAAAGTCAAATCATTAAACCATGACTAATTTATTTTATTGAAGCGGTCGGACCTCGAGATTAGGATTCCTACGTATCCTTGCGCAATCAGCCCATTCGTAGTTCCAGATCTGATGTCTTTCTTATTATTATTGTTTTGTGCCCTAACTTTTGTCAAGGCCGCCCTTTCGTGTTTTCAGCCTACCGGGCTTGGACATACCTTGAAAAAGGAGTTATAATTGAGGAAAGGTTGAAAGGTTAAAGGCTTAAATGAAGGTTGAATTGGCTAAGTAAAGGTAAGTATCATAGATTGAAGGGATTGAATGAGGGGTAGAACTTGTGTGCAAGCCCCCTAGCTTGGCTTTTTTTTTAGGAAAAATTATTTTTAATAAGTTAACCTTAGCGCGTTCTTCTAAAAATAAGTCAACCTTTCGATTAACTATGAATAAGTTAACCTTGTATCTACTTTGGCTATAAATGAGTTAAATCACAATGTCATCCTATTAAAATGTGACACGTATCATAATTTCAACGTCATTAACTCGTTTACAGCAGAAGTAGATACAAGGTTAACTTATTTTAAGATAATCAAAAGATTGGCTTATTTTGAGAAGATCAACCAAAGGTTGACTCATTAAAAACAATTTTTCCTTTTTTTTTTTGCCTTTGGCTCTTTCTTTTTGAATCTTTTCTTTTTGTTAGTGCGTTTTTGCTTTCTTTTTTTTCGCACTTCGATCTTTGTCACTTTTTTCGTTTTGTCTGGCATTGATGTATTCTTATGTAGTGAAGCTTGCACACAAGCAATTAGTTATGGGTACTTGAAGGTTTGAAGGATATTTGTGGAGCTTTGATGTTGAGGGGATTGTTTAGTTTATGATCATGGAGATGATGGTTTATGGAAGGTGATGGAGGAAGAGGGAATAACTCCTGATCCAAAGTATGTCCATTTTTTTTATTTTTCTCTTTTTTTATTTCAGATCTTTTTTATTATTATTAGTCAAGTTCATTAGGTGATTTAAGTTTCATCATTGAATTAGAACCATAAATAAAATGATGGATGGCCAATGAAAATGAAAATAAAAATGAAATTCTTTTATTAATTAGAAATAAATAGAACAAGGCTTATTATAAATAAAAACCTAAACGCCATAGACTCGACAAGAAAGGAAATGAAGGAGCTAGGGGAGGGACTCTCCGACTCAACCTAGAAAACTAGCGCTAAATGACTAAGCCTCCTGCACTGTTGAGATTATTCCCAAGGGGTTGCTGTTGTTATTGACTTTTGCTGCCGGCAGGATCGAAAGTCTGCCACTTTCAACCATGTCTTGCAGAGTATTCCTTAAGGCCCAACACGTAGATGTTGGGTGTCCATTCCCTCGGTGTTACTTACAATAGGCATTAGGGTTCCACTTCTTGTGCCTATTTTCAGGTGCAGGGTCTGGAGTGGAACCGATAGGCTGTATTGCTCCTCTTGCATGAAGTCTAGTGAAGGCTCCTTCTAGAGTAATGCCCAATGGAGTGAATGTTCGTTGAGGCTTTTGATAACTTCCCTTTTCAGTAGTTAGGGCATTGACATTAGAGCTAGAAGGGTTGCTACTACTCTTCTTGAAAGAGTTGTTGTTGTTAGAACCCTTGTTCTTGTTGGCCTGTACCTCTTCTTCAATCAGCAGGCCTACCTTATAGAGCTTCGTGAAAGACTCTATGGGTTGGAACTTAATATGGTCCCCATACTTGGGCTGCAGGTTACGGATCACCAATCGGACTTGATCCTCATGGGATGGCATGTTAGTCATTTGCGCAGCTTTTTCCCTCCATCTGTTAAGGAAGGTGACAAAGTCTTCGTTGGAATTCTGCTTAGTTAATTCCAACTCACGAAGGCCAATGGGAAGCTGAGTATTGTAGATGTATTGCTTGTGGAACTCCTCTCTGATGTAGTCCCAATCGTTCAGCTTAGCTTTGTTCAATGATCTGAACCACTTAGATGGATGTGCATCCAAGGTTAAAGGAAAGACATAAGCAAACAGGTCCTTGCTCATGCCTTTGAGAGCCATAGAGATGGAGAAAGCTCTCAAGTGGTCATCTGGGTCTTGGACCCCCTTGATTTTTGGGAGGTCACCCAATGTTACCTTTTTAGGGAGTTTGTCCCTTAGTTCAGGATCAATGATGTCATGGCCATGAGCCTGACCCTCAAGCGCGGGAATTGACTGGATCAATTGCTCGAGTTTTTCAAACCGCAAATCCGTGTCGATTTTGAATGGTGGTGGAGTGTCGCCTTGCTCGTCCTCTTCAGTTAGCTTCTCCCTCAGTGCCTTAATCTCTTTGTCTTGTTCCTCAAAACGGGAGTTCATCAGTGTGAGTTGAGCCATAATGGCACTAAGTTGTTCATTAGTGTCTCCCATTTCAGATGATGATTCAGAAGAGTCGGAGGATTCGTCTGAAAAAGTTACGATGCGCTTGACAAGCCTGGAAGTAGGTCGACCTTGTTGCCTCTCTGTTGGACGTTCCTAAGTTATAATCTCACGACTTGTCCTAAACAGAAATCGAATGGACCTCGTGAATTTTAAGAAATAATGTTTTCGAAATGAGATGAGAAATGGAAATGGAAATGGGGAATGAAAATAGAAAATGAAAACGGAAAATAATTTTGAAATGGAAATGGAAATAGGAATGAGAAATGATTAGGAATGGGTATGGTTATGGACTTAGTATGGGCTTGACCATGATGGAGACATGGGCCTAACTATATGCAAATGCAGACATGGACTGAACTGGACTATGCAAGCAAATTGAATGATTAGACTTAAGGGATGACTTTTATAGTCCGTAGACTTGACTTTTATAGTCCGTAGACTGACTAGGGTTTACGTATGATGCAAACTAGACCTAGGGAAACTTTATAGTCCTAAGACTGAACTTATATAATGTAGACTAGATGTAGGGAAATTTTATAGTCCTAAGACTGGCCTTTTATAGTCCGTAGACTGACTTTATAGTCCTAAGACTGAGCTTTTATAGTTCGTAGACTGACTTTATAGTCCTAAGACTGAGCTTTTATAGTCCGTAGACTGACTTTATAGTCCTAAGATTGAGCTTTTATAGTCCGTAGACTGACTTTTATAGTCCTAAAACTGGGCTTTTATAGTCCATAGACTGACTTTATAGTCCGAAGACTGACTAGGGTTTGCATATAATACAAACTAGACCTAGGGAATGAATTGGGCCTAAATGGACCTAAGAATTGGATTGGACTAGACTTAGACTTAGATTGGAATTGCTTAAGGATAGACTTGGACTAGACTTCACATAAAGATGCAAATGGGCCTAGATTTTGAAATGAATTAGACTTATATGGGCCTAAGATCGACTCAATGCGAGTCAATGTATGGACTGAAATGCACATTGGCCTAAATGAATGCAAAGTGGACTCTAATGCATATGGGCCTAGAATGAATGCAAGTGAATTGGATTAATTGGATTGGATCGGATTGGATTGGATTGAATTGAAGGTGTTTAGAATGGGTTTAGAATTTTTGAAATTCGTTTTTGGAAGGAACCCCTTTGTTTTATCTTTTGTTAGGAAAATATGATGAATTAATTTTGAAAAAAGTATTTTTTTTTTTATTGAAATATCGTGGTATGTTGATGATGATTAGTAAATATTTTTGAAAAAGGTAGAATAGAGGAAGGTGTAGGATTGATTTTTGAAAAAAAAGTAATTTTTGAAATTGTTGAATATGGTAAGGTATAATTGACAGGGATAGCAGGGATGAAATGGGAAGAGGTAGACATGCATGACAACTCTAACTCTACAATTACCATTTTAGATGCATTTTTTTTTAGACGGACTTGACCTTGCATTAAAAGACTGGTTTTTTTTTTGAATGCTTGATTAGGTGAAACCTCTAATTAGACTATGTATTACGCGGATGCAGATAGCCAAATATAGAACTGAATGTAGGATCGACCATTACGGCGACTAAATTGACGAAAAGCGTGCGATGCACAGACTGCGTGCCGCGCGGCGCACGGACGTGCGTCAGGCACGGGAATGGTGCGCCAGGCGCAACTTAATGCGCTTGGCGCACTACTCCCCGTCACGTTTTTCGGGGATTTAGGCAACGAATTGGGCGATTGATGAATTTTTCTTGTTTTTAGACGCGGTTTTAGGAATGACGCATAATGATGACAATTTGACAGAATAATAGCAGGCAAGAATTGCAATCACAGGCAAATGTCATATAACATGGATGTAAAAGTTCCAACCTAAAGTCCAGTTCTATGTTTGAAACTATTGGTCAGGTTTAAGTTCAGTCTGAAAAGGGTCCATGACAAAGAGATTGATCCCACACTTCGTACCCCTGCTTAAAGAGGTGGCCACGTGTAAGACGCACTCCAGTCTCAAGTCAGGAACAAGAGAATAATGCCATGGTTGGGTAGGTTTGCTTATGACAAAAATCCAACACTATCGCTCAGGAAGCTTTTTGGAAGGACAAAGCGCAAACCCCCCGGGGTTACCTCACACATAGAACATGTGCTAATGAGGCAAGGTAGATTGTCCTTATGGTGGCAGAACAATAGCCATGCATATGCAAAACAGTATATTATTCAAAGGCATAAAAAAAAGAATGAATCGTATTTTTCGAGTTTCACCCACTCATTTAAAAAATTAATTTTTAAAATCCTCCCCAGTGAAGTCGCCAAATTGTAGGCGTGTTTTTATTTCGCCTACGCGGTGTGAGCGCGTATTAGATTTGACTACCCCACTGTTAAGGTTTTATTGAAAATTGTTTTGAAAGAAGTCGCCAACAATTCTTTTTAGGAAGAATCATGAACCTAATTGGATATGGGAAAAACATAGGGACAAATTATCCAATGTAGATTTCCCCGTCATGACTCCATAGATGGTCAAAATGAACCAAAGATTGAGTTCGGGGTGAGGGTACGAATATAGTCATAATGAACCACATTCGCCCAGAGTTGGCCTCTACTAAATATCGATTCATTGCAGAATTTATGCCAAAGAATAATCAAATAATATTTTAAACAACCTAAAAATATTTAGTCTAAGTGAGTTCAGGAAATACATAAAAAGACTAATTTTAGTAATATGTTATTTAGGCAATCAATATTACAGGGAACCTAGCAGGTTATCCAAATTAATCTGATTAATGTTAGAACAGTTCTTTAGGTCTTTGATTAGCAAAAATAACATATGGGGTGATAAAAGCATTGAAATAGGACAATCATATAATAGGCATAGAATAATCAGGCAGACATATAATATACAAAGGCATGAATAAATATAATATGAATATGAAATAAAAGAAAGTATAGAAAAGAGGTTAGAATGTACAGTAGAGCGATTTTATATTAAAGATCTACATCAGGAAAGAAAACTGTTAGTAACTTCAATATAAAAATAATTTGTTTAAGGATCCTCAGGATTATACCTATGCGGCTTAGATTGAGGAGCGCAACGATCTTTAGGCGGAGCAATCGTGGAACCAAGAACGCAGTGATGAAGATGTGATTGAAAGTATTTGAGATATTGAAAGTATTTGAGTGTTTGAGTATTCGATGTGTATTTCGGAGTATTCGGAAGTTTTTGTATTCATGGAATAATAATATGAAAAGCCGTCCGTAATTCAGGAAATTCCGGGTATTTATAGAAAAAACAAACCTTGCGCCTCACGCAAGCCCTGCGCCAGGCGCAGGCTTACGTGGCAGGCGCAAGGCCATGCGTCAGGCGCACATTGGTGTGCCTGACGCAGCCAGCCCAATCAGAGATAGGCACGTGTAAACGCGTTTTGAAAAGATAGAAAAGAAAGTTGCGTCTCCCACAAGACATGCGTCTGACGCAGGACTCTGTGTGAGTCACAACATCTACGTGTCAGGCGCTCATTGGCTCGCCTGACGCGATATGGCCAATGTGTTGGACGCACGTGGCGCGCTGAGTGCAGCCCCCGCGTCCGGCGCATATTCTGGAATATTCGAGCATATTCTATTGCGCGTCTTTCGAAGATACTTTTTTATCCCTAAAATTCCGGAGATGGAATTTTACGGATTAAAAACCCGATTTATTTATCAAAGATAATAAAATATTTGATTGGGTTTTTAAAATGGATTTAAAACATTTTATGGGCTTGAAATACAATTAATCATCATGAACAATTAATTGGGCTTTAGAATATCGTTTCGAAACACATTTTAGAATGGTTCTTTAGATTGCTCTTCCGTTGGATCGCGCCAACTAATGTCGCGGTATGTTTCATCGTTGGATCCTTAAATGGGGAGACACGATTATGTGTCTACACACGCTGACGTGTTGGCGCAACAACGATGCCGCTTATAGAAATCGAAAACACGAAACAGGTGCGCTAGACGCACGAACCATGCGCCTAGAGCAAGGCCCGTGTGCAGCGTGCATGGCCCGTGCATGGAGCACACGAGCTGTTCGTCTAGCGCACGGCTGCTTCTTATCTCTGCGTTGTTTTCCGCTTTGGTTTTCCTATAAATAGTTTACTTTTACGCACGCTTTCACGTACTTCGAGATACAATATTCCTATGACTTCAACACTTAACAACTCGCATTCAAATACATCAATACATTCACACACACTCAAACTACATTCAAACTCCATTGATTTGCATTGAAGGTTCAAGATTGCTCCTCTTACAGATCGTTACCAAAGATCCAGGCGACAAAGCTATACTTTCCTGAGGATCAATTCTAATTTAACTTTTTTGTTACTAACAATCCATTTGTCATAATGTAGATCTTAAAGGAATTTTTGCTTTCTTGTATAATCTATTTTCTACTCTTCTCTTTATTTTATTTTTCTATATATTATTCATATTCATATGCATGCATGTATGATTTAATGCTTTCATCACCGCACATGTCAAACATTTTAGTCCAATTAGAAAGGCAAAAGAGAAAATGGAAAGCAATTTTATCTATAGGAAAAAATGTCAAATTTCTTGCACATCCTACTATTTGGTTTATAGAAAAAACAAAGATTAAAAAAATAGAGAGGAGAGAAAGAGAGAGAGAGAGCAAAAGAGGTGACTCAAAGGATAGAAGAGAAAGAGAGAGAAAATTGAGAAAGAATAAAATAAGTCATGGGTATGCTCGAAACCGTAATTTCTGAAATTGAAACATCTTGTAAAAGTGAAATTTTCCATGTTATGTTTTATGTATATGGTTTGGATTTTTGAAGATTACTTAAATGTTTTACTTTAGTTTCTCATGATTTGTAGAAATATGGAGTTGAAAATACAACCCTAATTCTAACTGCAATAGGTTACTTTTATATGTTACTATACTAAATATTTTTCCTTATAGATCATTTTTTTAGGAAAACTTCTTATACATATTCTAATTCTAACCTAAATAGGATTTATAGAAAAGTTGAGTTGAAAACACGTCACTAATTCTAATTGTAGTAGGTTACTTTAATACGTTACTACATTAAGTATTTCTTCTTATTCGTTACTCTAATATAGACTTGAAAAATATTATAAATATATCTTGTTTTAAGGTATGTTTTACATACTTACCAATGGTACAAAAATTATAATTTTTCGAAATATATGTCAAAAGTTATAATCAATTAACTATACTTAAATATTTGATTGTAAACCAAACTCTATTTCTTCTTAACTTAACCTCGATATATGTCCTTTTTTCAATTTGGAACTCTATTTCTTTTAAAACATAATGACATGACACTTAATAAGAGTGACAAATGACGTCTAATAAGGACACCAAATGTCGCGACCTCATGCACTAACTTTTGGACTCTGCTTTATATACTAACCTCCGTTATAAATAAGTGTAACAATTGACTTTCACGCTTGCAAACACATAACTTTAACCATTAGTATCTCTAATTATGTATTTGTAAAAGTTATAAAAAGTGAATATTATGAAAATATTCATTGAGACAAATCCAACAACATTTTATATGACCAATTTTATTTTTATATATTAGTTAAAAATCACGGTCAAAGTGAGGTATGTGAATAGTGTAAAAGTCAAAGTGTCGCACTTAAAAAGAAACAAATGAAGTATAATATATATATATATATATATATATATATATATATATATATATTTATATTTCTACTGCAACAATTGAGTTTTTACGCTTGCCAATGCAGAATTTTAACTACTAATGTCTTTAATTACATTTTAGTAAAACTTATAATATATTGATATTCTAAAGTATATATATTGAGACTAATCTAACAAGACTCCCACATGATTATATTTTTTCCTTACGTAAAAATCACAATTGAGGGTGAAAGAGTGGTCAGTGAATATTGTAAAAATTCAATTGTTGCAATATGAAAAGAGCAGAAAAAAAAGTTTATATTAGATGTTCTGCATATTTATATAATACTATAAAACAATAAAGTTTTGCTTAGGTGTCATGAGCATATTTAATTGCTGATGTGTCAAGCTAGCCTTTGTAAAACCTGTTAAATTTTTGCCACACGTATTTGCCTTTAAACATACTTGCCAATGCGATTCGTTTTTTTTTTTGGAATGCTATATAAGGTATTGGCTTTGTAGTGGAAATAAATCAGCTAAATTTTAGGAAATGATTGCTGATTTTAAGGAAAATAAGATCAAATCATATCCCCGCATAAAAGGAAATGACCAGTCCATTATCATGATTCTCCTCCTATAATCAGGTTTTTTTTTTTCAAAAAAAAATTCAAAATTACTATCAAATTCCTATAATTGCGCGATTTTTAGTGCACATGTTGCCATATTGGTATTGACTATTCACCAAATCAATGAAATTTATTTCAACATTATTTATACTATAAAGAGTTTTTTGTCAGAAACAACCTTTTATAAGTGTCATTTTATGAAAAACAACCTTATAAAATTTTTTTTGTGAGAAACAACTTTTAAATGCGTTTTTTTTGTGAGATCAGACCAGGTTGCCATTTTCCGACATTGACTTCAGTTTTCCGACCTTGACTTTTTTTTTACCCCCTTTTCCCTCTCTTTTTTTTTACCCACCCACCACCCCCTCCCCCCCCAACCCCTTTCCCCCGCCACACCCCGCCCCTCCCCCATACCCCCCAAAGACCCCCCAAAGCCCCCTCCCCTTCCAACCCCCGAAGCCCCCCACCCCGCCGCCCCCACCCCCTACGGCCCCCTCCCCCGAAGTCGTGCAGCGAGACCGTTCCCTTGCTCTTCTTCGACCCTAGCGAGACCATTCCTCCGTCGTCGCCTTCTCTTCTCCGTTCCCTCGCTCTTCTCATTTCGAAGGGGGTGGGGGGGATGGGTATTGAATGGTAAATTCCACCAACAAAATCGTAATGTTTTCGCACAACTCTCTCTCCTCCGACGATATTCGTCGTTGGAAAACTCGGGCGAAAGGAAGAAGAAGAAATAGAGGAGAAATTGCGTGTAGAATAATGAAAACTGCGAAGAAAGGGAGAGGGAGGGGGGGTTGCGCGACTGCGGGAGGGGGGGCTGGGGGGTGGGAGAAGGGGGCTTCGGGTGTTGGGGGAGGGGGGGAGGGAGCCTGGGGTGTGGTGAGGGGAAAGGGGTTGGGGGGAGGGGGTGGTGGGTGGGTAAAAAAAAAAAGTCAACACCGGAAAACTGAAGTCAATGTCGAAAAATAACCACCTGGTCTGATCTCACAAAAAAAAACCATTCAAAGGTTGTTTCTCACAAAAAAAAATTATAAGGTTGTTTTTCACAGTATGACACTTATAAAAGGTTGTTTCTGACAAAAAACTCTACTATAAATTAGTAGATGCGGTAAAATAAGGAAGACCAGAGGAATCCACCCAAGAAACACCATCAATTGTGTGCTCCAGTGCGAAATTCGGCGCAACAGCCGCTAAACATAGGGGAGACTAAGATGAGAGAGAAAGAAAAGAACATAGATTTCTTGAAGAGAGTTTCTGCACCACTATAATACTCATGTATCTACTGATTTGGTGTTAGTGAAATCAAAGAAGTAAAAGAGGAGAGAATTCACTTACTTTTACAACAGAAAAACAAAGGAGGGGAAGTCAGCAACAACACCAACAACGACATCAATAACATTAACATGCAGCAACAGCAAATAGAAAAAACAGAACAGCTGCAGAAGCACAACAAGAGGCAAAGTAGCAGCAGCGCAGTACAAAGGACAGCAACCACACTGAATTTGCAAAAGGCATATCTTCTAGCTCACAACTCCAAATTGAGTGATTTTGGGTCTAAATTCAACAACTTAAAGAGATCTAAAACCTTGATGCAACAATTATAAAATATATTATAATAATTCTTTCAATACAAATTAAGAAGGTTATATAGATAAACCTCTTTGGAAATTTGTTACTAATTTTTTTATTTTTAAAAAAAAAGAAAAAAAAAGGGATGTGGTTTTTTTTTATTTTTTTTGTTAATTTTTTTAAGGAAGTTTATAAGAGGGGGGGCCCTTTTTCTTGGAATAAAAAATACAACAATGCAAAAAATAGCAAAAAAAGGCAAAAGCTGACTCCATGATGGAGATATCGGGATGAACAGAATTCAGGCAGACCCTAAATTACAAAATTAGCGGCGATAGAAAATGGGACAGCCATGGAAGAGAATTTAGCAGCATAGAAAAATCCGGCGGCCCATAAAGGCAGCTCCAACGAGGGTGGTCGACATAGCATCCATGAATGAAGGAGCGAGGAAGATGCGACTATGCGAGGGACATAAGATAGATAAGGGTTTGCTCTTTTTGGTTTTCAGGATTTCCCAAAATTGCAGATGCTTAATAGGAAGCTTTAGTATAATTTGTTGACCTTAAACACATGTGGTTGTGCTATTCATGTTTAGGAAAATTTGACACCTCAAGAACTAGCTTTTTGCTGGCTTTACCATAAGACACCGAGAAGGACGAGCTTAGCCAAAAAAAAATTGTAAATTTGACTATGATGAAAGTATAAGACTTTTTTTTAAAAAAGTCATTTTGTTTATTATATAGTTTAATAATAATGAATTATAGGTCAATAGCAATACATATGATCACCATCCTTTCATTAAACTTATACAAATCTCTTACAATGGTTTTAGAATTTTTTTTAATAATATAATCAAAGTAATGAAACTGCTTGAATATTCCGCCTATTAAAATCAAAGCTAGGATTATTTGAGTCTGGTATCAATCATATCTTGAAAGTTCGTTGGAAACAAACATCTTTGAGTTGATGTTAATAGATGCAAAAGTGTGATCGATCTCTGTTTCGTTAATTATGTTACTAAGACACCGAGTGGTAGTGGGATTAATATTTAAATGTAAAAATGCGCCAACTTAAGAAAAATAAGGGGGCAAAAGTGGGATATAATTATATTTAAAAAAGAAAGATTCAAAGTAGGAAGATAAACAAAATACATCTTGACAAGAGCAGGTAAGATAAAATAAATACAGAGGGGGTCGTTCATTGCCAACTTTATGTATATAGTACATTTACTTGGATGGGTATAAGTAATACTTTCAAATCAATTACTCAATTGGGTAATTTGTTTACGCTTTTATCTTCTTAGATAAAATTTGTTAATATAGTAAATCATTTAATCAATAATTTTGTGTATTCACTATTTTATTAACTATTTATAAATTCCTACGCCATATTAATTTATTATATTTGACCGCAATCACTTTTAGATGAAAACAATAAGTATTGTGTCATTGTTGTGTACACCAGGTGTAAAATATATCTATTGTCAGACCATATTACTTTTAGCCAAAATGCACTTTTAAGTTAAAATGGATCACTTTATAAGTTAAAAGAGGTAATTTTAAACAAAAGGTAACTTTTAACCTTCAATGGATCACTTCTAAATAAATAAAGATGACACGTTTGATGTTAAAAGTTAACCTTTGTTTAAAAGTTGATCATTTCTGATTATACCTTAAAACGGTCATTTAACACAAAATGTTTCATCCGCCTTACAACAATTTATTGCACAACTGTCTCATTCAAGAATTTGTGATGGGTAAATAAAAATAGTTAAGCAATATTTTTTATTATATCTAATACCTTAAAAACTTCCCGTGCATTATGCACGGGTCGAAAAACTAGTGTGGCTTTTTAATAATTTATTCTTACCTTATTTATATGGTTTTCGTTTTATTTGTTAAACATTTCTAGTCTCAAAACGCCCCGACAAGCCCAAGCCCATTGCTTCCAGTTTGTAGAATACAAGATTCAAATTCCCAATAAAACCCAAAAATCTTTTAAACTTTATTCATTACAGAAACATCAATGGCGTCAATTGCTCTCCGCCTAGAATCCCATCATCATAAACCCTCTCAATTTCTTCTCAAAACTAACTCCTCCAACCTCACTTTCTCTCTCCTCTTCTCCTAACAACGAAAACTGCGACAGCTCTCCCGAAAATCCAAACAAAGGCGAAAAGAAATCCAAGTTAAAGAAACACGAACAACAACATCAACAACAATCGCCGGGTTTTATTGGTAAATTATGGAAGACAATGTCGGAGTTACCCGTCAATCGTCGGTTTCGACCCCGAAATCTTCTCCTCCTTTTCAGCAACAGTGAAATGTCGGAAACCCTAACCCTAATATTGGCGAGGAGAATAAGGTTGTGACGATTGAAACAATTATAGAGAGCTTGCGTAATTTGAAGGGGACAGTAGATGACTAAGGTAAGAATATGAGTGAGCAGCAACAGGAAATGGAGGAACAACAACATGATCGTTGTGTTGTGTTGTGTTGTGTTGTGTTGTGTTGGTGTTGGTGTTGGTGTTGGTGGTCGTCATACGGAGGAGTAGATGCAGTTGAAGCTGAGAGAGTAAGAAAGGGTAACAAATATTATTTATTTTTGTTAAATATCCCTTACCCCATAGTTTCTTGTTAGAACCAGGGACGGTTCTTGGCCCATGCAGTATAGGCGACGGAATAGGGCCCCAAAATAGAGGGGCCCCGAAATATATTATATGTATTATATGTTTGAAAGAAAAACAAAAGCAAAGCATTTGGATCAGTGGTAAAGTGGTGAGTGATGGGAAAAAGGGACGCGGGTTCAATTCCGATTAGAAGCAAAAATTTATTTACTTTCTTTGTTTTCAACATTTGGAATATCCCCATATGAGTTATGACTCATCACATTAATAACATCATTATTCACGTGTGGGTTTCTTTTTGCCGCTTCAAATTCTCAATTTCCCCATTAATGGCTACTCTCTCTGTCTTTCTAACTCTCTCTCATTAATTTCTACTCATCTTCCCCTATTTTTTGTTTTTGTAATTTTCCAATAAAATTTACTCTTGAACTTCAATTCAACAAATTTTGCCGGAGGGTTCTTCCGAGCTTTCGCTTCTGCAGTTTTCTTCTTCCTCCATTTTCTCTCTCCTCGAATTTCTCTCTCCTCAATCTCTACCATGGCGGCGGCGGACGTAGCTCCAGTTCCATTGTCAGTTGAATCTTCTGATTCGTTGCAGAATGAAGTCAAGCATTTTGGTCGATGGAGCTTCGACGATGTCACTGTTCGTAAAATCTTCTTCTCTCTAGTTTTTTATTTTGATTTTATCTTCGTTTATCTTTTAAATTAGTTCTTAGTTTCCTGATTTTTTATTTTTTTTCAGTTTTTATCTTCGTATATTCCTATGATTTTCTACATGTTCGTCGATAAATGTGACTTGTGTTCTGTTAATATTAAGAAAAAGGGAGATCTCTGAGTTTTAGTAGTTTTTTTTGTTTTATTTTGCTAGTTAATTTGAAGATGATAAATTAATAATGAATTTTAACATTGAAAATTATTGAATCTGTCGTTTTGATTTTATGTCTGTAGTAAGAGTTGCGAATCTTAATTTATAAGATTTCAGTGGATTTTGAGAATCTAATATCTTTTATGAACTACATATGAACTATGAAGGGCCCAATTTTAAAAGAGTGTATAGGGCCCTCGTTTTGTTTGCCCCGCCCCTGGTTAGAACTTTGAACTAATCTAGGGTTAAAGTATATGTTTAAATTTTAAATTATGCATTATATTTCTATGTTTAGGATTTATTCTTTAGTAATGAGTATAGGGCCTCTAAAATCTACAAGACCACAAATCCTTTCTATTATTATAACAATGCATTTTTTGTGGAATACGCCACACAGAAACGAAATTGTGCGGCTACGTGCGTCATTAATAAACAAACGGAGTCGCGTGTTAAATATAACGGACTTCGTTTCACGCGTGTCACTGTAGCTCCTCCATCCTCCTTCCTCATTGTTCGCTTCTTTCCTCGCTCCTAACTGCTTATTGCTTTCTCTCTCTCTCAAAACCCTAAACCCCAATCTTCTCTCAATATCAATGTTGAAACCACCAAATTCAAAATTAATCTTAACATCTGATAATTTAACACAATCTGACGCATCATCGCATGATCTAGACACGATTTTCTTCGAATTTCGTGAATCTGAAGAATCAATACGATCCATGGAAATCAAACAAATCGAAGACTCGTTGCAACTTCTGTCTGGAAAATCATGAGAAACATCAACATGAATATGATATTATCGACAAATTCTTACAAACATGTATCAAATTTTTGAAACTTTCTCAAACTTATTAATAAGTAACCCGTGCATAAATATAAGGTGACTCCATCATTAATATAAAGTAACCCCTGTATAAGTGTAAATTAAGGCCTTGTATAAACTCCAAAATAAGCCCTGGATAATTATAAAGTAACCCTATTAAAAATGTAAAAGTAACCCATTGCACAAAATATAAAGTAATTCCCATCAGATAACAACGATAACTCCTGCACATAAGTGTAAAGTAACCCCTTGCACAAAACATAAAGTATTCCCTTGATCAATATTAAGTAACCACATTATATATATATAAAAGTAATCCTACTGAAGTATAAAGTAACTCCATCATTAGTCTAAAGTAACTCTTGCATAAGGGTAAAGTAACCCCGTGCAATAATCTAAAGTAAGCGCTAGATAAATATAGAGTAACCCATCTATATATCTAAAAGTAACCCCATCATATATTCTGTTCACACATATGTGAAAAAAGCTTCATATTTTTCTTCAGCAACAAATAGTTCTCCTCAGCATCCTAAAAGTAAAATAAATAATATGTATATATAGTAACGAAATACATTAATGATAAAATACAAGAAGAAAATACTTGGCTACAAAAAAAGTGACCACTCCTAACCATAAAAGGAACCTCTAAACATTACGAAAAGTAACTCCTAACCATAAAGTAACCCCTTAACCTTACTAAAAGTAACTCCTAGTTTAAGAAAAAGTAACCCCTTGTGTCAGGAAAAGTAACCCCTTACCATTACAAAAAGTAATCTCTAGTTTCAATAAAAGTACCTCCTAACCATTACAAAAAGTAATCCCTAGTTATACTAAAACTAACACCTTAGCATTAAATAAAATAGACCATTAGATTCAATAAAAGTAACCCCTATTATCATTATAAATAACCTTAATGAATATACCAAAACGACTATAATTACACAAAATAACCTCCCAACAATAGTCATATATAACCATTTTGAGGAAAAAACCAAAACTGACATTTTAAAACCTAATATCATAAACGGCATAATGCTAAATCAACTTACATTTTTTGCTATTGCATGAATTTCTTCATTGGATTGAATTCCCTCTCGCAAATTAAAAGTGACAGTGACAGTGACTGAGCGACGACCGCCACAAACTTGACTTACGTTTTCCTTCTGCTTACCAGATGAATAAATTGAGAGCTTCACAGTTTTCATTCATTTCTTTTACTTCCTGTTGTTAATTTTGTTGTAGTTCATGAACTTGTTCTTTGTCATGAGAAGGTGCTCCACTAGAATATAATTGTCCAATCCATGTCGCTCGACTTCATCATTGCCTTTATTATGTTCTAGCTGAAGTCTTCCTTCCTCTATGTTCTCTTGTTTTATTTCCTGTTTGTTCACTCTATGAGTACTAACAGGATAACCTTCATCCAATCGACCAACTCCGTATTCACCACCCTAAGCATCAATTCTTTTCTTGAGTTTCTCACTATTCGAGTGCTTAATAAGAGGCAGTGACTTTGGACAAGAAAGTCCTCTAAACTTGAACCTATGTAAGTAACGGGTATGAAGTAACAAGACACAACCACCAATATACTTCTTGCTGTCATTATACTTCGCTATAGATTGTCCCAAATCTTCTAACACATAAGTACACCAATCAAAATCTTTTATCTTATTGACATCTTCTAATGCCTTACGAAACTTCCAATCTACTTGTCTATTTAAAGTTGGTGTCAATAGTGTAATCATAGCATACATTAGAAAACATCTTTTGAAATCATCAACCCCTTAGCTTGAAGGTGCAATGAAGAAATCGCATTTTCGCGATCTCGGGCCGCCGGCCAGCAACTTCCGTGCACAGATATAGATTCATTCCTCGTACCTGGTTCAGTCTCTCACAACCCTTCGCGAGGCCCGCTATGGCTGGGTAAGCATACTGGATCAAGGGAGTGGGAAAGCTGCAATAATTCTTTGGAAAAGCTCGATTCGAGTAGTTCCTGTTCCCTATTCATCCTGGTCCCTGTGAAAGGTCTCAGTTATTCTTACCCTCCCAGGGAAGGGCACTTGATTGATCATCTTCAAATTCTCATCATTATAAATATGGAAAGCTAAAGATTTAGTAGTAACATCCCCACATATCACATCTCCAAAATTCTCCTTACAATAATTCTTTCCACATATGGGAATCCACGCATATCCCATTGGATTGGCAAATACATCATGCACATCAGCACGTTGTAACTGAACCTAATTTGTGCCGATCATGATTACCAACTCTTAAGCCGAAAATTCCTACATAACCAATGTATCATATCCCTATGAAACTCCCACAATCGAATATCAAATAAGCTAGCCAATTCAATATCTCATATGACTTTCTTCTGCTCATTTGTAAGCTTCTTGAACACCTCAAGAAGACTTGTTGGACGACATCTAATAACTGTTTCATTAGCAAGAACACTGTATTCAAAATAAAAAATATTCAAAACACAATTAAAGAACAGAAATAAGAATGATTTAAAGTAACCCCTCGTATCAGGAAAAGTAACCACTTGTATCAGTAAAGTAATCCCTAATATATTTGTGACTAACATACACTTAAAAAGGGGTTACTTAGTCACTGAAAAGGGTGGTACTTAGTCACTAATATAGGACTACTCACTGATTGGAATACAATTACTAAGTAGAATAAAAGTTAGTTATTGAGTTTAATAGTGGTTATTTAACTTCACTATAATGACATGCAATAAATGAATAGAGTTGATATAACCAATAACCACTTAAAATTAGATAAAGTAACCACCAATGGCAGTAAAAGAAACCACTACTAAAAGTAACCAGCCACAACTTATAAATAAATGAATGAGCAAAAAATTATCAACAGAAAATCACATATCTACGAATATAAACTAAGAGCAACTATGAATAGACAAACAAAAGAAACTATAGCAACTAAGAAGTATGGAAAAGAAATATAACTCACACTAGAAAAGGGAACATGAAATATCACATATATAGCACATGATTCATGAACAATTTCCTCTTTGGCCTTCATAGCCTTTGAACTGAGAATACCAGTACTTTAACTTCCCGCACGTTGTCTCCTTGAAGGTTTTACAACTTCAATAGCTTCAATTGTGCACTTTTGAGTATTTATAGTTCTGTTTTTTGCAACAACTTTTTTCTTCATTTTCTCTAAGATATTACCAACATCGCATTCAACATCGGTACCAAATTAAAGTTATGTTCATCTGTTTGAGTAACAAAGCGCTTTACATACTTTTTAAAATCTTATTCAGAAATGATAGCAGCAACAGGTTGGACATTCTCATCAATCTCAATCGCCTCAACATCATCTTCTTCAAGTGTACAATTCACATTAGGTAATTTAGTCTTTGGGAGAGGTTGTATCTCTGAAAGAACTTCATTGCACAAAAATTTGTGAGTATCTTCTAGTCCTTTATTCTCGAGATCTTCATCATCATCACTTTTATTATGCTCATTTTCAACATTTTGATCATCTTCAACATCCTTGACAATATTATTTGAACCTATAAGTTCCTCATTATCATCTTTGCATGTCGAAGACTCAAGACCTTTCTTCCATTCTAGAAAAACAGCACAAATATACAAATCATAGATTATAACTTAAATTTAACAACTCAATAAATTAACGCAGGTAGACGAATTATGATACATCGACAATTTACAACAAACACAACAATCATACATTATAGGTAAAATTAACCATTCCTAACCATAAAAAGTGACCCCTTTGGTTTATCTATTTGTAACCTATAATGTATGATTGTTGTGTTTTAAAACACAATATTTGTTAGGAAAATACTATAATTCCTTCAAAATCGTTCAAGGAAAATACTTGACTAAAAAAAATTAAATGTTCCTAACAAATATTGTGTTTTAAAATCATGTTCACAAGCTTCAGTAAAAGTAACCATTCCTAACCATAAAAAGTGACCCCTTAACATTACTAAAAGTAACTCCTAGTTTCAAAAAAAAAAACCTTGTTTCAGTAAAAGTAACCACTTATCATTACAAAAAGTAACCACTAGTTTCAGTAAAAGTAACACCGTAACATTCGAAAAGAAACGACCCCTAGATTCAATAGAACTGGCCCCTATTACCAAAAGTAACTCCAAACTCAAAATAATGACACATGTTTTCAGAATACAACCGTTTGCATATTTTTTGACTACTTAGCACCAAGTCTTTGCTTCTGTTATAGCTTGTGTTGATGTTTGTATGGTGGTGCTTCTTTTCGTGGTTCTTCTGTAATTGATACTTCTATTAGTGGTGGTGCTCCATTTGTTGGTTCTGATGATCCTAATGTTTGTGCTTCAATTGTTTATTGTTCTATTGGGTTTTCTTCAATTTTTGATGTTGTGAGTGATTGACTTTCACTCAAAACAAGATCATCAGCTTCCACTTCTCTTGGTTCATGTATTAAAGCTTGTATTGTTGGTCTTGCTTCTGTTTCAGCCTCGTGAGCAACAATAGTAGAAGTGACAAGCATGTGTGAATCACTCATAACATTATCTTCATCAATAAAAACAGTAGAAGTTTCAACAAAGTGTGCGTCACTTGAAACTTGAGGTTGTGATTCAATGTTTCCAATTGAATTAACAGGATTAATCCTCTGATTGAGGGTTCTCACAACCATGGCCAAGAATCTCATAATACTCTCTAGCAACATAGGCACCACTATCGTTCAAATACCGTGTTTCAAAATCATGTTCACAACCTTCACAAGAACTAGCAGCATGAGTCTTAGGATATAATTGCAATTTTGCAACTATATTCCTAACTCACTGTATAAAATCCAACAATCCTGGATAACTATTTACATAAAAGGATTCTGAATGATTCAAACGATTAATACTTTATTCACAAAGATTTCGAAACAACTCTGCATTTCTCTTGAGCAACAACAAATCCTTTTTCATCATCCTCAAAATAATAATTAAAATTTAAAATAAAACGGTTTAGTTAAAAGACAAAAATCATTATGCAAACAAATAAAAAAACAAACACCAAAAAGTAACCCCTTTAAAAAAAATGGTAATTCTAGAACAATATTTAAAAAACAACAAACAACAAATGAGAAGTAATCTCTTTCAATCTAAAAGTAACCCCCTTGCATCCCTAAAGTAACTTTTGAAATAATACCTGCATTATCTTTCTAAAAGTAACTCATAATGTCTCTAAAACAATGCATCATCTGTCTAAAGTAACACCATAATTACTGAAAAAAATTAAAGTAACCCATCATGTGACCCAAATAACCCCTTTCAGACTAAAAATAAACTCTAGAACAATATTCAAAAAACAACAATCAAAAGTAACCACTTTTAATCTAAAAGTAACCCATCCAATCATTACATTAATGAAATCAAAAGTAATCTATCATATACTTACATTACTTGCCATTGCATCAATATCTTGATTAGACAAAACTCCATTTGGCAAATCAAAAGTTTCAAAACACCTACCAACATGAATGGCATTATCGTCTACTTGACCATCCATATTCTTGATCACGTTCGCATCTTTTTTATTCAAACCTTCTTCTTTTTTGTCCATGTACCTTCGTTCATTTAATGTCGTCCCCTTTAATTTCCCATCATTTTCCTGCTCCTCATTCTCATCCTCATCCTTATCCTCATCCTCATCAATTATTACTACCTCTAACTCTCTATCATCTTCAAGAACTTCAATCCTTGTGTCAACAGTTATAGGATAACCTTCTTCCAATGACCCAATACCATAATTACCTGCTTCTAGGGTAATTCTCTTCAGTTTTTTCGCAATGCAATTTTGAATCAAAGGTTAAAGATATAGGGGAAGAAATACCTTGAAATTTCAATCTCTATACATAACAAACTTGAAGCAGCAGTAAACAACCACCAATATATTGCTTGCTGTCTTTATAATTCTGTATACGTGTTGCTAAGTTATCCAACACATACGAACACTAATCATACTCCTTATTTTTATCAACATCAGTCAATGCACGGACAATTTAAAAATATGCCTGAGTGTTTAATGAAGGTGCTAGCAATGTAATAATTGCAAACATTACAAAACACCGCTTAAAATAATGATCATTTCCACTTAGAAAATCATCATCCAGTTCCATTAGCATCCTCAGTGATGCTGGGGTAACAGCTCCAGATGAATGACCATACTTTTCAACTCATAAACTTTTTAGTCTTGTATCATCATTTCTTTTAGATATTGGAACTTTGTATGTTCCCATTGGAATTCCAAACACATCAGCTACATCAGCAGGTTTTAACGATTTCCTATCATCAACACTTTATCCTTCGGGCATAAATTACGACACAAGACACATATCATATCTAGGAAATTCCACTAGCTTTAATTGAAACAAACTACCAAAACCAATATTTTGTAAAATATCCTTTTGTGCAGTCGAAAGATTCTTGAAAAGCTTAATAAGGGTTGTCGGCCAACATCTCACTATAGTCTCCTTTTTTTCTAAAATCAATAAACATTTTATTTAAAATAACTAACAAGAACAATAAGACTTCCTAAACATACATAACAGAAAAACAAAAGTTACACTTATATAGGTTTACTAACACCTTCATTTAAAGTAAAATTGACCAAAACCAAATACTCATAAGTAGAAAGACATTTCAAAATAATTAACAGCCAGCATTCATTAAAAGTAATCCCCGAAATTCAATAAAGTAACGTGCAACACTGACCCCCAACTCAAAAAAAGTTCAAAAAAAGAAAAGCAACCCCCAATAATTCATCAAAGTAACCAACGACAGTAAATAATAGTAATCTACATCAAGCTTCAATAAAGTAATTAACCCCATATTGCTGAAGTAACCTAATTTCAACAAGAGTATAACAACACAAGAGAATTATAACAAAAACATCACTTAGACAAAAGTAGCCCAATAAATCAGTAAAATAACTCCCAGTAGATGAGAATAGTAACCCCCTTAATAGAAAATTAACCTCTAATAAAACAGAGTGATCACGCAAAAAACACATACCCATCTGGCTTAGAAGAAGTACTTTCTGAAACCCGACGTCTTTTACGAGGATTGTACTCCTCTTCAGGTTCACCAAAGCTTCACCAACATATAGATTGTTACATGTCCTCAATGATTGACCTTTCTCCCTTCCTGCAAGAGTATTCTTCTTACTCCTAACAGGGCGACTTATTACATAATCAGATATATCTTCCTTAGCCATCGTAGCAACATATTTCACAACAAACTCATCTCCTCTATTACCTTCACAATTAATAAAAAGAGATTTAACATTCTAACTAATTTAACTAAATAACAACAAAAATGACCAAATCAAAACATCATATACAAACATAAACCTGAAAACACAAAAGATAATAAGATATAAACCTAGGATTAATAATTACATAACAGCACAAGGGACACAAAAACAACATATCTGCAACTTCAAATAAATACAAAGATCATAGGCAAAAATATAGTTACAAAACTTCAAAGCTAGGGTTACTTACAAATAAAAATAGAGGTCACGAGACCAAAAAAACGAATTTAGTTTGTGAAAGATGTTGCTACGATGTCTAAGGAAGATATATATCTGATTTTGTAATAACCTATCCTGCTAGGAGTAAGAAGGAAGAGAGAAAGGTCAATCATTGAGGACATGTAACAATTAATCTGTTAGTGAAGCTGAAGAGGAGTACAATCCTCGTAAAAGACATCGGGTTTCTATTCTTATCTACTGGGAGTTACTTACTGGTTTCTTGGGCTACTTTGTCTAAATGATGTTTTTGTTATGATTATCTCGTTGTGACACCCGACCCATACCCGTTGAGTCTGTCGTCACCAATGCGCATCTAGGGCCAACAACTGTCCTCAGTAACAAACACAAGTTGTTCCGGTGCATTTTGTTCTCACTCATGCGCACCCTCAGAAACTTCTCAGGAGGTCACCCATCCGTGGACTAATCCCAGCCAAGCACGCTTAACTGTGGAATAACTAAGGAAATGAGCTCCATAAAATAAAGATGCATCTTGTTGGAATGTGTAGCCTGCTAAATCATTTTAAAGCAATCATGAGGGTATTACACTTGTGTTGTTAGACTCTTGTTGAAATTAGGTTACTTCAGCAATATGGGGTTAATTACTTTATTAAAGCTTGATGCAGATTATTATTATTTACTGTCGGTGGTTACTTTGATGAATTATTGGGTAATGATCTTGTTTTGAGTGAAAGTCAATCACTCACAACATCAATAATTAAAGAAAAACCAATAGAACAAAAAACAATGAAAGCATAAACATCAGGATCATCAGAACCAACAAATGAAGCACCACCAATAATAGAAGTACAGAAGAACCACGAACAGAATTACCACCATCTGAAACACGGATGACAGAAGCTCCACCATCAGAAACACCGATGACAGTAGTACCAAGAGAACAGACGACATAAACCGGAATAGAAGGGGTAAGAGAATCACCAATACAAACACCAACAGAAGCTACAACAGAAGCAAAGACTTGATGCTAAGTAGTCAAATAATATGAAAACAGTTAGTATTTTGAAAACATGTGTAATTATTTTGAGTTCGGGGTTACTTTTTGTAATAGGGGGGAGTTTTATTGAATCTAGGGGTCTTTTTTTTCGAATGCCAAGTTGTTACTTTTACTGAAACTAGGAGTTACTTTTTGTAATAATGAGGGGTTACTTAAACTGAAACTAGGGGTTTTTTTTAGACTAGGAGTTACTTTTCGTAATGTTAAGGGGTCACTTTTTATGGTTAGGAATGGTTACTTTTTCTGAAGCTTGTGAACATGATTTTAAAACACGATATTTGTTAGGAACGGTTAATTTTTTTAGCCAAGTAATTTCTTTGAATGATTTTGAAGGATTTTAATCTTAAATACCAACATTGGTCGTCGTGCCGGCCCAGCCCATGACAAGTTGTAGATACTATTTTTATTTTTGAAAGATATACTATTACTATAGTATCATAAATAGTAATAGTTAAAGTAAACTGCTTAGGTGTTACTGTTTGTAATTCAAAAAGGATTACTTTTGTATAATTTAGGTGTTAGTTTTTGTTTAATAACATTTGGAGGTTACTGATAATTCTAGGGGTTACTTTCTAATCAACGTCCGAATACAAAAACTTATGGTACGGGTTACTTTATAATAACATAGCAGTTACTTTGCTATAATATAGAGGTTATTTTTTTATAGACCTATTGGTTAGTTTTTGAACTTTTATTAGTAAAAAGGTTACTTTTTAATAATCTAGGGGGTTACTTTTCTGTAATCTTTTTAGAGGGTTACTTTTCACTAATGCTTTGTAGAGGGTTAGTTATCACTGATCCGTTGTAGAGCGTTACGTTTCCTCAATGTTTTGTAAGGGTTACTGTTATTAATTTCTCTAAGTTGCATTCTACTATAAGCCCAATGAATAACTTTTTGACTGTTATTTTGTTCAACTTTATTTCTCTTTCTGTTCTACCACTTGCATGGAAGTTTACTCTGATAACCTCCATTTTTATTTCGCCAAAAATTCTTCATTTATCGTTATTTTTCTCTGAATTTATTCGTTTTCGCTTCATTTTTTTGTTTCTTCTTCCAATTTTGTTTTAGATTGCTCTTTTCTTAATTACTTTTAGCTCAAGAAGCATGCAAGAATGTCAAAATTTTCACTCGTAGTGATCGAAAAGGATCTACAATTGTTCGACACCAGGTACTATTTTTTTTTTTGATGTTGTGTTTTGATTAATTTTTTTTGTTTTTTTGTTTATTTTTTATTGACTTCTTATTTTTAACCTGCAATATGTGATTATTGTTTGCATGTTAATTTAGTTGTCCTAGTTTTATTGTATTTATACAATGTTTAACATAAGATTCGTTCATTTAAACTACTTTACCAACTTCTATTTTTTATCATGTAATTCGCCTATTTATTTTATCTATCGTAATTGTATTTCACTATTTTGTAACATGTGGTTACTCTATTTGTAACCTATAATGTTTGATTGTTGTGTTTGTTGTAGATTGTCGATGTATTATAATTCGTCTATCTGTGTTAATTTAATGAGTTGTTAAATTTAAGTTATAATCTATGATTTGTATATTTGTGTTGTTTTTATAGAATGGAAGAAAGGTCTTGAGTCTTCGACATGCAAAGATGATAATGAGGAACTTATAGGTTCAAGTAATATTGTCAATGATGTTGAAGATGATCAAAATGTTGAAGATGAGCACAGTAAAAGTGATGAAGATCTCGAGAATAAAGGAGTAGAAGATACTAATAATATTTTGTGCAATAAAGTTCTTTCAGAGATTCAATTTCTCTCAAAGACTAAATTACCTAATGCACTTGAAGAAGATGGAGACGATGAAGTTGAGACGATTGAGATTGATGAGAATGTACAACCTGTTGCTGTTATCATTTTTGAAAAAAGATTTTAAAAAGTATGCAAAGCGCTCTGTTACTCAAACAGAGAAACATAACTTTTATTTGGTAATGATGTTGAACACGATGTTGGTATTATCTTGGAGAAAATGAAGAAATAAGTTGTAGCAAAAAAGAGAACTACAAATACTCAAAAGTGCACAATTGAAGCTATTGAAGTAGTAAAACCTTCAAGCAGACAATGTGTGGGAAGTCAAAGTACTGGTATTTCAATTTCTAGTTCAAAGGCTATGAAGGCAAAAGAGGAAATTGCTCAAGAATCATGTGCTATGTATGTGATATTTCATGTTTACTTTTCTGTTGTGAGTTATGTTTGGTTTCCATACTTCATTACTATTACTTGCTATAGTTTCTTTTGTTTGTCTATTCACAGTCGCTCTTGGTTTATATTTGTAGATATGTAATTTTATGTTGATAATTTTTTGTTCATTCCTTTATTTATAAGTTGTGGTAGTTTTAGTAGTGGTTACTTTTCCTGCCATTGGTGGTTACCTTATCTAAGCCATAGGAGATATTGGATTTGCTAGCTTATTTGATATTCAATTGTGGGAGTTTCATAGGGATATGATACGTTGGTTATGTAGGAATTTTCGGCCTAAGAGTTGGGTAATGATGATCGGCACAAATCAGGTTCAGTTACAACGTGCCGGTGTGCATGATGTATTTGGCAATCCAATGGGATATGTGCAGATTCCGATATGTGGAAATAAAGATGATTTGAAGACTAAGAATTATTGGAAGGAGAATTTTGGAGATGTGATTGGTGGGGATGTTACTACTAAATCTTTAGCTCTCCATATTTATAACGATGCGAATTTGAAGAAAGGGGTTGATGATTTCAAAAGATATTTTCTAATGTATGTTATGATTACATTGTTGACACCAACTTTGAATAGACAAGCAGATTGAAAGTCACGTAAGGCTTTAGAAGATGTCAATAAGATAAAAGATTTTGATTGGTGTACTTATGTGTTAGAAGATTTGGGACAATCTATAGCGAAGTATAATGACAGCAAGAAGTATATTGGTGGTTGTGTCTTGTTACTTCATATCCGTTACTTACATAGGTTCAAGTTTAGAGGACTTTCTTGTCCAAAGTCACTGCCTCTTATTAAGCACTCGAATAGTGAAAAACTCAAGAAACGAATTGATGTTGAGGGTGGTGAACACGGAGTTGGTCGATTGGATGAAGGTTATCCTGTTAGTACTCATAAAGTGAACAAACAGGAAATAGAACATAGAGGAAGGAAAACTTCAGCTAGAACAGAACAAAGGCAATGATGAAGTCGAGCGACATGGATTTGACAATTATATTCTAGTGCAGCACCTTCCTTCTCATGACAAAGAACAAGTTCATGAACTACAACAAAATTAACAACAGGAAGTAACACCAATGAGCAGAACAAAACAGCAACACAAGTGTACCGTAGGACATCAGACAACAACACATCCAATTGTAGAACAGGATCAACAAATCTGCACCAAAAAGTTACAGCCTTTTCCCCTATGTGATATTTTCAAGGCAGCAGCTCTGCAGCCTAAGTTCCAGTAGCATGAAAAGTGCATATCCATTATGAATACAAGGGTCGATAGTTAGTTCCCTATTAGGAGATTATGTTGTTGTACAAAGGAAAAATAAAAGTTACTTGTAATCCTAGAATTATAATATCATAATGACAAACCATAGCCAATAAATGATATTGCAGTTTCACAATGACAGCACACAAAAATAAGATGTGATTCTTCATCCTAACAATCATATGAATGAAGTTCCAGGTCAAAAGGGATATCACTTCAGAAGTCAATAAGAACAATATAGCAGTTTCCTTAACAAGCATTTTCCTTTGTTTCAACTCAAAACCAATTTCACCTATTTCCCCCCATCATTTCAAAGGTTATTTAAATTTGTTTTTATTTGAGATATTAAATATACAATCACCACTTCAAGGAAACCAAGAACATAGGCAATATAAGCAGTCACAACACCAATGATCATTCCCTTAGTTTCATTGGTTATCTACAATGCAAGATAAACAAGGTAAAAATACATTAATATACGATCACCGGTTTATAACTGAATACAATAATTAGCACAACTAATTGTGTCTTTTCTACCTGAGAAGGCTTTTGAATTGATGATGCATTACGCGATTCCGTTGTAGCTACAGGGTCGTTCCTGACATTTTATAGGCCTTAGGCAAAATAAGAGCCAAGGGCCCCTCATTTTTGTTTTCATGGATTTAATCTTTCAAATTTTCATTTGAATGATATCAAAGTTTCATGGGTAGTCTTTTTCAAAACCAATATATCGGAAGTTTTGTAGTGATTTTTTTTAACTCTTTTCGTTTTTTCTTTTATTGATTGTTTTACTTCCATATTAATTGGCTAAAGTAAAATTCCTAGAAAAAAAACTCAAGTAACATGATAACTAAAATTAGCATATGAAGAGCAAGAAGTATAATTTTATAATTTGCAATTCAAAATTAAGATGCACAATTACATAGTTGTGATATACTAGTATTCCATATAATCATTAGGAGGGAGTAAAATGAAACTCTTACTGTATTCAATATTGTAAGTTGTAACGTGTAAACACTCCATTATACCTAAAAAAAGTTATTAAGTTACTAGCATAACGATTAAAGATGTGGAGTAAATAGAGCTGAGGGAAATAAAATTCATTCAAAAAAAAATAGAAAAATGATTGCCAAATGCCAAGTTCCATATTTTTGGACTTTGCCTAATTCGCATAAAGGATTGCTCATTTGCTCTAGTTATTTTAGACATAGTAGAGAACAACAATTACCTTGTAGTTAGAATTACATTAGAGATAAGAACAGCAACTACAGCCAAAACCTCTTCATTAGGCCTGCCAAAGTTAAGCGTGGCTGTAACACCGCGTCAGTGGACAGGGGCAAAGCTAACAAGTGGCAACTATAGTCAGCGACAACAGCACGTTTGTATTCCCAGATCTACCCACAACTTAGAGAGAATTCCATACCATAACATCCAATTACAATTTCTGGTGACATGATATGTAATTCAATCTCTTATAATTTTAATGGGGTTTTGAAAACAAACAAACTCATTTGTGAAGGAAGAAGTTGAAAAAATGGCAGAGACAAATGTAAGATTAGAGTTGTGTCATTTCACCAAACACTTTGTCAGCACGACATATTTATTGACAATACATGAATGAACAAGTCGGTAAACTAATAAACTAAGTTTCCAATTCACAAGAACATAACAATCATATCAGTTTAGAAATAGAAAGCATGAAAATCGTCAAACAAATTCTGAACCAACATTCATCCATTAGCAATCGCATTTTCATTATAAATTCGATTTTTAAGTAAAATCCAATTCCAATGAAACGAATTGAAGGACGAAAAATAATCCAAAATCAATTATATTTCAAACAAATAAAACCCTAATTCAATCGAAATTTAGGGGAAAATAAAATAAAATTATAGAGTTCTATAGAAAAGAAATGCTGAAATAAATCGTATTTCAACTGAAAATTTAATCTATGAGAGTATAAATATACCAGCTCGAAATTTCGGCAGCGGCAAGGACCGAGGAGCAGGTGCAGGGGTGGGAGGGATGCGGGGCAAAGTGGGAGGAGTGAATAGTGAGGGTGAGAGGAGAAAACAGGGGGAGAGTGAGGAGTGAGGAGTGAGGAGTGAGGAGTGAAGAGGAAAATGAGGGGTTGATACGCCTTTTTTTTTTCTTATAAACATATCACCAATTATTAATACTAACATCATCAAGTAAATAATATAAAATAAAAAACCAAGTAAATAGCATATTTTAAAACTAAGGGTTCGTTCCTTATCGCTTTTTGTTTTCAATTTTATTTCAGTTCTTCTGAAAACCAAAAACAAAAATATAGAAAACAGATAAAGTAGTTTTCAATTTTTTGTTGTCAGTTTTTAAAAATTGACATGTTTAGTATAAATTATGGCTAATATTAAGTTTATTATAGTCCTTATATCATATGACTTCCATATTCATAAAACCGAAAACTGAAAACTAACAGTAATGCCGAACGGGCCCTAACATAGTTATATTGTGTTTAAATTTATAATACCATAAATACTTGTATAATTAAATTTACCAAAGTTCATTCAGAAATACAGAATTGATAAAACCAACAATGATAAATCATATTTTGGATAGTTTATGCCGAATAAACATTGTCACTCGATTATTCTCACTGTAATCTTTTTTTTTGTGAAGATCCCACCAGAGCGGCTCATACTCCTACACTTGTCTTGACCGATTGCTATATTCGAGCAGAAAGATAGTCCATTTAAAAGGACAAGATGCGATATAGGACACTTGAATAAAAGAGGGGAAGTTTTCTCTTAAAAGGAACCGGGAAAAGAGCTTCACCACTTATGGTCTTACTACTCCGATCTTGCTTTGAGTTTACCATTATAAGAACTAGCCACCTCTCTTTCTTTTTCTTACTTAAACCATATCGTATTATCAAACACTTTATTATGATGCTCGTTCTTTAAAAAAAATTATGGGATTGTGTGATTACTTATATTATTAAACACTTTATTATGATGCTCGTTCTTTAATTATTTCATCAAAAGAATAAAAGTTTAAGAAATTGGATATTTCGGATTGGATCCAATCTAGTGTCTGAAAATTATTGGTTTTGACTCAAACTCTGATTGGTTTGGATTTGGATTGAAAAACTGAAATCCAAATTTTGTTTGGATCATATTGGATTAAACCTAAATCTAAATCGTACACCAAGCTTTCACCCGTACTTGTATGGAAATGCCAAAATAAAAGAGTAAAGTAGCGGAAATGAATTGATCAGATTAATGGAATTGCACGATGTCTAGTTCTCTCCTTGTCCACTACTTCTGATGAACGGAAGACTAAAATGTATTGAACTTTAAGGGTGTTACAAGTGGGTTGACTTTAATCTGATTGATTTTCGAAACTAACATGTCAATTTGGTTCTATTAGAAATGATGTCAATTGAAATGAATTAGGTTTTAAACGGGTGTACAACTACGAATTAATTTAATAACTGCTACTGATGATAGGGTTAATTGTTTATCATTGTACAAGATTACTAAGATATCAATTACATTTACAATTATACTAGTATAGGATTACAAGAATAAAACATTACAAGTTAATAACATATACAGGTCCTCTTAATCTTACAAAAATAAGGTTCACATCTACCGATAAGTTCAGATAAGAAACAAGAAGGGCATATCAAGTTAATAAATTCCAATCAGGACAATAAGTTTACAACTCTACAGTTTACTCTATTGATCATGTTCTAGTTAGTTCAATTCAGGTAATCCAGTTCCAATAAATTCAAATAAGTTAAAGTTTCATATATTTTTGCTAAAAATAACATGTGTGTAACAACTAGAAAGGTTGCACAAAACGTCATGAAATTTAAAAATACGAGCTTTTTGACGTAACTTGTTTTCAGTTTTTAATTGTAATAACAAGCCCAAAATCAAAAGGGTAGAAGCTTAATTTTTGAAATGTTCTACATAAAAATTTAAGTGGGAAATTTCCCTCTTTTTTTAAATCAGGAATAAACACCGTCGTCGATAACAATTCAATTAGGCGGTAGTTAGATATGAGGATTGAAGAGCGCGCTACTCTACATTTTCCAGTTTCATTATCCCGCTGCAATTGATTTCAATTCCCGCGCTTCAATCTAAAACCTAATATGTAAGTCATTGCAATTGCTTCTGAAGAATCAAATAGAGGGTTTCTCTTTGTTTAAATGCACAATTCTCTTTTCCTCTACAAAGAGATATGATTTCCTTGGTGCTCAAATGAGAATATGAACTTGCAATCTGGATACCAATGGAGTCTTGCTGCAGCTGCAACTGCAACTGTCGATCAACAGGTAACTATTACCCACCTCATATCTTTGCTCCAAATTGGGTTTTCTTCGATCAATTATATTGTTGCAATCAATCAATTTCAAGTGCAATTGAATTCAATAGTAACCTACTTGTAATTTTTAGTCGAATTAGGTAAATTAGGCATATGAGATATCTTTTGGTGTGAAATTTTCTCCATTCTATATAAGGAAACCAGGTTGGTGGAATATCTTTTTGATAGGTGCTTTCATCTGTATGGGAAACTTCATTAAGCTTAAAAACATTTGAGGTTCTGTCACTTGTATGTTCAGCGTTTTTTTTCTTTAATTTCCCGATTGCCCTCATTTTACTATTTCAAAAGAAAGTATGCATAAATAATTTTTATCAAAATTGTATTGAATTGTGGGAGTCTCATATGGTGTTTGAATGTCAGAGAGTGAAAAACACAAGTTTTGGGTTTAAATGTTAACATGAGAAGGCGTAGTCCATAATTTTGTGTATTGGTTTCTCTGGTTTCAAGCTTAGAATGAGTCATGAGGTGAATGCTTGCATTGTGGATAAGATTTAGGCCATGGTCCATATGTTAGAATATATTAAAATATATTTATTTATATTTTAAATATATTCAAATTATATTGTATATGTGTAATTTTAGTAATTATAGATTACGTTCTCCCTTTCCTATTATTATGCCAATCAGTTGATTCATTGTTGGCATATAATTAGCTGTAAATTGATTATGGTTGACTAGGTGATAGTCTAGCATATTTCTAGAAATAATTATAGCGTTGACTTGCTTGTAATCTTTGTATATAAGGCTATATCATAAAACAAAATAAAAATAAAAAATGATTTTAACTTAATATTATGCATTTAAAATTTATAAATTAAAATTTTATGTCTTATTTTGTAATTGATTTCAAAATGCTTAGTTATGTTAATTTATTCTACAATCATAAACTTTCTTTCACACACATATCTATTACATTTTTCTACTTAACTTCCTATATACATTTTAAATAAAGAGCTATAAAATCTCAAAATTAATCTAATTTTATTAAATAAGGGTTAAAACTCTATAAAATAAGCTCGGCCTTCTAATGCATTACTCACGGAACATATTTCTTCATGGTATCGACTTTTTTTTCGTTCCTAAACACCACATACCCTAGCCGATTTTCTGTCTTCTTCCTCTCATATTTTCTCCCTTTCCTCTGCTTCCATGGTTGAAGCACCGAAATTTCATCCGGCCCTTACCATTACTAATGTGAAATCACTCATTCCTATCACATTAGACAATGAACAATCTCTTTATCACTCTTGGGCTACCTTATTCACAAATCTTGTTAGGGTCCATGATCTTTATGATCACTTGGTTCCTCCTACGGAAGCAACCGCTAAGGCTGCGTTTGAGGCTAACAAATCGGCCGACCTTGCTTTATGGAACCGTCTTGATCTTTGCCGTGTTGCAATGGATATATGGTACGGTGTCCAAAGACCTCCTTAACGCCGTTCTCCGTCGCAATGACACGGCCGAGGGAGCGTGGAAGAGGCTTGAAGCTTTGTTCCGGGACAACAAGGCTTCTCGTGCTACTCATCTTGAGGAAGACTTTGCTAATGCGGACTTTGAGTCTTTCGACTCCATTGATACTTACCGCAACCACCTTCAATCTCTCGCGGATCGGCTCGCGGATGTTGATGCTCCGGTCCAAAATGGTCGGCTTGTCCTTCGACTCACTGGCTCTTTACCTGGAAGCTTACGAGTGGTACGGTGGATTATATTCAAAACCAAGACCCTTTGCCATCATTCGAGAGTTGTCGCTCTCGGTTGAAAATGGCTGAGCGCACCATTAAAGCTCGGCTTGCTCGTGAGGCAACGGAGTTCTCGGGGTTCCTCGGCGATGGTTGCTGCTTCGATTCAATCCCCGACTCCTCCCAATCAAACCAAGCGGCTCCTCTAATAAAGGCCGTAATTCGAAGTCCAAAGGGAAGGGGAAGGGCCACGGTGACACGTCCGTTCAGGCGGCTGCCATCGCACCGTACGGCCACGTCGGCGAGGCCGCCAGCCTACCAGCGGCCACGTGGCCGGCAACGGCTGCGTGGCGGGCTCCTTGGCGCAGATATCCATGGGGCGGCCGGGGCTGTACCACCTTGCCCATATCCTACATATCCGTGGCGGCCTAGGCCCATGTACCGAGCCCGGCGCCGCCCGGCCCAATGGTATCCTTGGCTCACGACCACGGTCGTACAATGTGATGTCCGCTCCTTCGTCGGGTGCGGGTTCTCCCTGCTATACTCCAACCGATATTGAGGCCGCAATGCATGCTCAATCGTCTCTCAACCTGGGATGGAAATTATTATATGGATACCGGGTGCTACATCTCACATGACCTCGGAGTCAGGTATTCTCTCCCCTTATTTCAATTCTAGTAATAAACATCATAACATTGTTGTTGGAAGTGGTGATTTAATTCCTGTTATTGGTCACGGTAGCACTATTGTACCCTCACCTCACCCACCTTTTCGCCTCAACAATGTCTTACATGCTCCTAAAATCATCAAAAACCTAATTTCAGTTAGAAAATTCACAACTGATAATATGGTCTCTGTTGAATTTGACCCATTTGGTTTTTCTGTTCATGACTTACAGACGGGGGTCAAACTAATGAGATGTGACAGCACTGGGGATCTTTATCCACTCTTCTCAAACAAACAAGCCATTTCATCAATCAATCATTCCGCCTTTTCTGCTGTTTCTCCTGTTATTTGGCACCATTGTCTAGGCCACCCTGGCGACGTAATTCTCAATAACCTTCGTAGTAACCAGTTTATTGATTGTAATAAGGCTTGTCCTAGTTTTTGTTCTTCTTGTTCTATTGGGAAACATTCTAAATTGCCATTTTATGACTCTTTATCTTATACTCATCTTCCGTTTGATATTATCCATAGTGATTTGTGGACTTCTCCTATTGTAAGTTCTTTAGGCCATCGTTATTATGTTCTGTTTTTGGATGATTATAGCAAATTCGTATGGGCTTTTCCAATTGCAAAGAAATCTCAAGTTAAACATCTTTTCCTGACTTTTCATGCTTTTGTCAAAACCCAATTTGAACGGAACATTAAAACTTTTCAATGTGACAATGGTACTGAATATATCAATGGCACTTTTGAACAATTTTTTAATCAAAATGGCATGGTCTTCCGTTTATCTTGTCCTCATACTTCTCCTCAAAATGGTAAGGCTGAGAGACATATCAAATCCATAAATAATATCATGCGGACATTGCTTTTTCATGCATCCATGCCACCATCCTTTTGGCATCATGCACTCTCTATGGCAATTTATCTTCTAAACATTCTTCCATCCAAAGTGCTAGATTACTCATCTCCCACTCAAATTCTATACCACAGTAATCCTAATTACTCCAATTTGCGTGTTTTTGGATGTTTATGTTTTCCTTTGTTTCCCTCCTCCACTATTCACAAACTTCAAGAGCGTTCCACACCTTGTGTCTATCTTGGTCCCGCTCCTAATCATTGTGGTTCTAAATGTTATGATATGTCAAGTGGAAAAATCATTATATGTTGTCACGTTTGTTTTGTTGAAAATGAATTCCCGTTTTCAAAAATAAACAATGCCGATGCATCCACTTATGAATTTTTGGATGATAATATTTCCTTAAATCAATTTATTCCACAAACACATACTCCTAACATTGTGCAGCCCACTTCTCCTCCTCCCTCTCTCACACGGACCAGTCCACCTTCTGGGCCCAATTCTTTTGCTAGCCCAAACTTCCTCAAGGAATCAGCTAGCACTCTCCCTCCTGCTGCAACTCACGGATTAGGCTTGCCATCTCAGCCCAATCCTGCTGTCACACCTCCTAGCCCAGCTCCCCTACTGGGCTCGCCCACTCCCACGCCTACCAGCCCAACACCACAACTGGACTCACCCCCTTATCCTCATCAGACCCATACTCCACAAAATCCCCCAACCACCGTGAACAGACCCCATCACATGACAACTAGATCAATAAATGGCATTTTTAAACCTAACCCAAAATTTCACACCAATTTAACCGTAGACACTACTCCCGATATTTCCCCAATCCCGAAAAATCCGGTTAGTGCTCTCCGTGATAAAAATTGGAAAAATGCAATGTTGGATGAGTTTAATGCTTTAATTGATAATAAGACTTGGGAATTAGTACCTAAGCCGTCTAATGTGAATGTCATTCGTTCTATGTGGATTTTTCGTCATAAACATAAATCTGATGGTTCTTTTGAGCGTTATAAGGCGCGTCTTGTAGGTAATGGCAACACACAGCAGCAGGGTGTGGATTGTGATGAGACCTTTAGCCCGGTGGTCAAACCTGCAACCATTCGGACTGTCCTTAGTATTGCTTTATCTAAATCTTGGTCCATTCATCAAATGGATGTCAAGAATGCATTTTTGCATGGTCATTTGCAGGAAACAGTCTATATGCATCAACCTCTTGGTTTTCGTGATAAAAATTATCCGGATCATGTTTGCCTGCTCAAGAAGTCTTTATACGGTCTTAAGCAGGCCCCACGGGCTTGGTATCAGCGATTTTCTGATTTTGTTGGTTCCATTGGTTTTTGTCACAGTAAGTCAGATCATTCCTTATTCATTTTCAGAAATGGTTCTGACATTGCTTATATTCTGTTGTATGTTGATGACATTATACTTACGGCATCGTCTGCTCGTCTCCGTAAGTATATTATGGCTCTTTTGAGTTCTGAGTTTGCTATGAAAGATCTTGGTCTTCTCAGTTATTTTTTGGGCATTGCGGTTACCCATACTTCAGGTGGGTTATTCTTGTCTCAGAAACGGTATGCTGCTAGTATAATTGATCGTGCCGGCATGTCAAACTGTAGCTCTTGTCCTACACCGGTTGATACTAAGTCCAAACTCAGTGGTTCCACAGCTGCACCTTATGATGATCCGACTAAGTATCGTAGCCTCGCAGGTGCTCTCCAATATCTGACTTTTACCAGACCAGATATTTCTTATGCAGTTCAGCAGATATGTCTCCATATGCATGCTCCGACAACGGAACACATGAGTGCTCTCAAGCGTATCATACGCTATCTTCAGGGTACTTTGTCCTATGGCCTGCATTTGTACAAGTCTACAGTTGATCGTATTTTTTCTTATACAGATGCAGATTGGGGTGGATGTCCTGACACCCGTCGTTCTACCTCCGGATACTGTGTATTTCTTGGTGACAATTTGATTTCTTGGTCGTCTAAACGGCAACCAACTCTTTCCCGTAGCAGTGCCGAGGCAGAATACAGGGGTGTTGCCAATGTGGTTTCGGACTCCTGTTGGATCCGAAATTTATTACTTGAGTTACATTGTCCGATTGACAAGGCTACTTTAGTTTACTGTGACAATGTGAGTGCCATTTACTTGTCCGGCAACCCCGTCCAACACCAACGAACAAAGCATATTGAAATGGATATTCATTTTGTTCGTGAAAAGGTTGCTCGTGGTGAAGTTCGTGTACTTCATGTACCGTCCCGATATCAGATTGCAGATATATTTACAAAAGGGCTTCCGCGCGTACTATTTAATGATTTCAGGGACAGTCTCAGCATCCGAGGACCTCCCGCTTCGACTGCGGGGGAGTGTTAGAATATATTAAAATATATTTATTTATATTTTAAATATATTCAAATTATATTGTATATGTGTAATTTTAGTAATTATAGATTACGTTCTCCCTTTCCTATTATTATGCCAATCAGTTGATTCATTGTTGGCATATAATTAGCTGTAAATTGATTATGGTTGACTAGGTGATAGTCTAGCATATTTCTAGAAATAATTATAGCGTTGACTTGCTTGTAATCTTTGTATATAAGGCTCAGCCTTCTAATGCATTACTCACGGAACATATTTCTTCACCATAGCAAACAGAGAAAACAAATGTAGCACCGGACAAGGAAAAAATATTAGCATTTTCTGGTGTCTCAATATCAAAGGTGTTCACTATAATAATGATGATAATTATTGGAAGTTTTGGACCCTAAAGGGGTTGTTACAGCTGCTTCGCTAGTGGGGCAGAAGGATAGATTATCCCATAGAATTGTGGTAAACTAGTATTTCTCAATAATTGCATTAAGTTTTATATCATAGCATAAGAAAAAATAATTAATGATTCAACTGGAGCTTGAGTTTTGAGATTTTAAAAAAAGCTCTCCTTCAATCGGAAGAATATTAGAATTGCCCCTATCCACTCTTTACCAGCATGACCAACTAATGATAGACTTGGCAAACTACTGTCTAAGGTTGAATATACATTACCAACTAGTGATGGGCCTTCAAGTCATGGATCCCATGCTCATACAGCCTACATGATACTCTTTCTCACACTGTACGGAACACATCCATCGATCATGAGTTCCATGAATCACTGAAAATGAACAGCAGTTTTAAAGCACAAAATAAGCACAAATTAATGAGGTGTCTTGAAATTAAGACAAATCAATTAGTATTGTATTTACTCCAAATGAGAAGAAAAAAAAATATACTCAGATTTTAAGATAAGGGAGTTCCAATAATTTAGAAAGTGGTCTCTGTTGCAGAGATCGGGAAAAGTTAAGCATGTCGGTGTAGGGAAGCTTAGAGCAAAGTGATTTAATGTCTTTAAGCCCGGAAACCATTCAACTGACTATTTAGCTAGATATCTGAATGAGATAAAGTGGGGTTCTCATTTTCAGCTTGCAGAAGACTTATACCTATAGTCTTTATAAAAAGTTTCAGATCACATTATTACAATTGCTTCCGTTGGTTAATCTAAAGCTTCCATAAATAGTAAATACTCCATGTAAAAGAATTCTAAACAATATTTATGAGCATAGCAACATATATCCCCATTAAGCAAAGGCAATAACTATGGTACGGAATTTTACTCAAAAATTACAATAACTATACTAAAATTTGATCTTTTGTGCTCGAATTTGCTTTAATCTTGGCATTAATTGTTGTCCACAACTACTTCGAGACCAAAGAGATGAGAAGTAGGTCTCAAATGTTAATGGAAAAAGAATGAGGAAGACATCATATTTAGACATATAAAATATCCTCGTTCTATAGTTTATAAGATCAGATTTATCGCATGTACACTGTGCTGCTGCTGAAATTCTTATACCTTGCTAACATTTCTTCCCACCAGGCACTATCCCCCCCTCCCTCACGACTTTGTCCCAACTCCCAAGTTCCTTGTGTGATCTGGGAATTCATGTGCCTTTTGGCCTCATAATCTCTAATCTGAGAGTACAAAACTTTGTTGATAAGAAATACTTTCAATACATTGCATATGCACTAAAATTATCCGTAGTAGTTCTATATCACTTGTTAATAATATGTTTGTGCATAGGAAACTTATAAAATTTATCATAGTTTTAATTATTAATTTTTGTAATTGCCTTGTAGTACTTTCTAGGAATATCTAACACTTATTCACAAGAGAGAGGATTGACGAGCTAAGATATATGTGGGTGACATATTTGAACAACCAAACACAAGACGATGAGGAGATTGAAGACAACGACAATATGGATGTTGGTCAAGCTTGAATTGTAGATATTATTAGAGTATAGGAACTTTATTCTTGAGACTTTGGAAATACTTGATTTTTGATGAATGGATTTGGATATAAATGTAGCGATTTTTTTTGATCTGGTAAATAGAGCAGAAAGCAAGAACTTCTAGAAAAAAAATATTGTAGCAGCATATTGTGTAATTTTAAAAATGCATAAAAACCAAGTACCCATAGAGGTCGTATGTATGACAACGAGCATATACATGAGTAGTAGTTACAGCCTTGCAGGATGTATAATGTAATTTATTTTAGAAAAAGAAAATGTATTGCAAACTTATAAAATTGGTTATGGTCAATAGTTGGCCTCAAATGTACATAAAAAGACGCCTGGATTGCAAGAACCAATATCTAAGATTTAACTTAGTCAAATCATATAAATAATTCATATAATTCAGGTCCATTAACTATGTGGCTGATGAACACTTAATACTCCATCTTTGTAATATAATCGAATCATCTAATATAAACACAACTTTTATATGGCAATGTGTACTTTAAATTCTTTTAAAAAATATCTTTTAGAGGCTACCTAAAGTTCACTAATGCAAAAAAAATTATATTTAGGGGAAATCTATGCTAAAACAATCTTTTAGAGGCAACCACAATATCACCAATACTAACGATGAACTTTTAGTCGTTTAGGGGCAACATCATTTTCACTAATGCTAAAAAGAACTTTTAGAGGTAATCATACTTTAACTGATGCTAAATAAACCTTAATATGGGCAATATGAATTTCATTAATGCTAAAAAGAAGTTTTAGAGGTAATCATTATTTCACTAATGCCAAAATTACTTTTAGGGACAGCCTAGATTTCACTAATACTAAAAGAAAGTTTTAGAGGCAACCATTATTTGATAAAAAGTACTTTTAGGGGCAACCTGATTTTCAAAGATGCTAAAAAAAAGTTTTAGAAGCAACCATTATTTCATTAATGCTAAAAACTACTTTTAGGGGCAACCTAATTTTCACTAACGCTAAAAGATAAGTTCTAAAGGCAACCATTATTTCATTGATGCTAAAAACTACTTTTAGGTGCAACCTGAAATTCACTGATGCTGAAAACAACTTTTAGAGGCAACCAAAATTAACTAATGCTAAAAACCACTTTTAGAGGCTATAAAAATTTGGTTGCCTCAAGGTGTTGCCTCTATATGTAAATATTCTTGTAGTGAAACGGGAAATAGAACAAGAGAACATAGAAGAAGGAAGACTATAGCTAGAACAAAACAAAGGCAATGATGAAGTCGAGCGACATGGATTTGACAATTATATTCTAGTGCAACACCTTCTCATGACAAAGAACAAGTTCATGAACTACAACAAAATCAACAACGGGAAGTAAAAGAAACGATTCGGGAACATATGATAACTGTGAAGCTCTCAATTGATTCATCTGGGAAACAGAAGGAAAACGTAAGTCAAGTTTGTGGTGGTCGTTGCTCTGTCACTTTCAACTTGCATGAGGGAATTCAATCCAATGAAGAAATTCATGCAATAGCAAAGAATGTAAGTTGATTTAGCCTTATGCAGTTTATGAAATTAGGTTTCAAAATGTCAGTTTTGGTTTTTTCCTCATAATGGTTATGTATGACTATTGTTGGGAGGATGCTTTGTGTAATTATAGAGTCTTTTTAGTTATATTCATTAAGGTTATTTATACTGATAATAGGAGCTACTTTTATTGAATCTAAGGGTATTTTTTTTCTAACTAGTTGTTCGACGCGCGATGCGCGCCGAATCCCAAGGTGGAAAATACTGGGGAATTAACTCACCGGTGTAACTATTTTAGTAAATTCATTATTATTATTATTAAGCAATTGTACTTGCAATGCTCGAATTAAGCTTAAGCGTAATCAGGTAAAGGGAAAAAACGCGTGCGGCCCCCCAAGAAAGCGACAATTATTATGAATAGTTCTATGACAATATAAGCAAAATTAATTTAAGCCATTTTAAAGTATATGAACGTGTAGGTTAGATAATAAGGCTATTAGACTATATTACATATATGCTTTAGTAGTGTAAACCCTTCTTGAGGTACACAATTTGCCCAAGGTTTGGTGCCTTCTCTACTCTCCCATATCTATTACAATCACTAATTAATGCCTAGTAGCAAAAGAGCTTAGTTTATATTAGGCAGTGGGTTATTGAAGGTAGCAACATTAATTGCGAACAACCAAACGTTTGATAAACAAAATTAATTGTGTAACTATTTGAACCAAATCGTTATGGTATATTCTAATTTAAGTGCATTTGCGATATTCAAATTAAGCTCAATATAATAAGTTTATTTAATGTGAAGCTATTGCGCTAAGATGTTTGATGCTTATACTCACAATATTGGTCTTATAGTTGTTGCAAGGTAGCAAAAGTGATTGCGGACAACTAAATATTAAGCATTAGCATAATTAAGTTGGGAGAAACAAAGACATCTAAACTTGGTAGATAGTAAATTGCATAACATATATGCATATACCCTTGTTAGTTCTGGTTGTTGTTGAGTTGCAAAATACAAAAAAAGTCTTTGCCATGAACATTGAGCCACATTAGGCTTTATAGATGCCCTTGAATAATTGTTATATATATTACAAGAACTTAACGATGTCTAATAGCAAAATACATTAGTAGCAAAAGATGCTAGGCCAATCATAATTGAAGGTTATGAGAATCCTACAACGAGAATGGTTGTATGTTACTTTTATATGAAGAATACAAGGAAGCGACAAAGCTTAAGTCAGTTTTATTGGGCAAATCTCCGTAAAGTTACATAACATTTTTGAATTGGTCATCCTTTATGTAGTAAGATAGCTTCCACCAACAAAGAATCCACTCAATGCATTGCCAATAGCCTGATTGAACAGCTTAGTGACAACTAATAATGTGAACACCTTTTAACTTACTGAGCATGAGAAAGGCAAGAACGTTAGTAGGAAGTTTGATTATTAGAGACTTAAAGAAGTTCTGATAATAAATTATAATTCAATTGACTTATACAAAAGGAATAAAGGTCAATATTTCTAGCCTCCAACCAAGATATAAATCAATACGATAATTGAATTGAGTGACCATTGTTTACATAAGTAGGTGTCAAAAAAATTGAACTTATTATTAGATCATAAGTAGTACATCATACATCACTGAACATAGCATCATGGCAAAAAAGGTACACTTTCTTATTGAATTGTTCATTGATGCATATATTACGCTATCAAAGTACCAAACCTAACTCTAAATTAAACCTATGTCCCTACCCCTTGATCTCTATCCGTCTTCCTATTTGTCTATCTCTCATTCCTTATGTGGTTTGCGAATATAGAAGATCTTTTGAAAGCGCTCATCTTTCTTTGTTCTCCCCTCTCTCCCAGTTGTTGTGTTTCTATATTTGCTCCCCCTCTCTTTTCCTTTTCCTTTCTTTCCTTCTCTCTTGTCTTTTGATGATTTTTTGAATTTTTAAACATCTCTTAGAAGTGTGTTTTTTTTACCTCATTTTCAATTACACTCTAAAAATAGTCTCTTTAGGCTATCTCTTCCTCCCTCTTATCTCAATTTCTCATCTTCACCCCTTCATTCTCTTTCCTATACTCTCGTGCCTTATTTAATCATATGGCTTTGGAAATGTCAGAATTCTCGTCTTACTTCCTCCCTCCTCCTTTGCAACTAATAATTTATAGTTTTACAAGTTTTAGGAAATGATATATAAGTTTTGCTTCTCTTTCTTAATAACACTTGAATATAGTCTAAGTTATGACCATCTATTCCTCTCATCTTCACCCTCATATTCTCTCCTTCTCCCCTTTACTATTACCCCATCTTGGTTCTTCCTCCTCTTTCCATCTCAGTATCTCATTCTTCTCTTATGTGTTTGTGAATTAAACTTTTCACCTTTTCTTTCTCTTTCTAACAATTATTATTATTATTATTATTATTCCTTCTATTTCCTGCTTAATATCATGTGGCCCAAAGACATTAGCTTTCTTATAGCTTGATAACTTATAAAATTTCTGTATACTTCAATAAACCAACTGGCTAAATATGACATTAAGTTTTAAAAAACACAAGTAGAGGCAGCTAAATACTAAGCAACAAACATATTTTAAAGCTCGCACATACTACTTTTCCTAGATTAATGTTTATGCCTCCCAAGAATAACTATTGATATCAACAAATTTCAACCATCATGCATGGAAAGCTAAAAAACACATGAAATAAAAATAACAAACAATCAGCACATTGTAAGCTTAAACTAAATAAGCACCCCTTAAACAAAGTCATCGCAAAATATAGAAAGGTCATCGTACAACTCATAAGAATCCAAGTTAATTAATGTTAACAGCACCGACACATTAGCCGTTTAACTTCTCACATGGATATTGCATACAAAATAACTACAAGCATACCTCCTCATATACGAATTTCTCGCCTTTACCACCCCCCTCGCAACATAATTTCAACATCTTCAACATAATTTGGATTGACGAAGCCTGCAAAAAAGAAATACAGATGGAATTAGTATTCATAAGGCTATATAAAACCCAATCCCTAAACATCTAAAAACCAAGATGACATACAAATCTCGGGAGGGAACGAACAATTTACCGGTTCTCGAAACCTCAGGACGCCAAAATTATATGTGTTGAAAGTCTGGCAATTTCTTTGAATGCATCTACGCCTACATTAAAAAGAGGTAAAAGAATGAGAATCTAATATTGGGTACAAAAGCCATCTACTCCATCTAGGACGACGACATCCCCTTCAGAGAGCAATGCTAATATAAAGATGCTGAATGACTAAAATATTTCAAGCGACTCCTGATCAACAAGTAATCAATTGCTGTAGCAATATTCATGGTTTCGTTTTCGCTTCGAGTCACTGACTGTAAAAGCAGCAAAAATGTTTTTAAATAAACACAATTGATACAACTACTCTCTTGAAAACCAAAAAGATTTAGATCTCTTTTCCGTCGAAGGAGATTTAGTGGCAGCATATAAGCAATCAATAAAAACACAACAGTCTACCAATTTTACACTCTTACCCACTTCTTTCCTTCAATATTTCTACCTTTACTTTTGGTAAAAAAAATAGTAATTCTACCTTTTCTTTCTGCTGTATCATTTCGCGGGGGAGGGGGGGGTTGAGGGAAGGAGCTTGCCTTAACTATAATAAGCAAATTTAGAAAAAAGACTCTTCCGAAGTATTCTGAAGACTGAAGCAAAAAAATCCTAATAAAAAAACAAAAAATAAACATAAGAATTCAACAGTATACCTAATTGTTTGTCTCCGCAAAGGAGCTTCATATTAAGCTTGACAAGGGACTGGATCTCACCCTTTACCTCATCATCATTGCTGGTGATTTTATCCCCTACTTTCCCAGGACATGCATATATTTTCTTGCCCTCCAATTTGACATGAGATGCATCAAAGCCACCCAATATAGGATCATATGCAGTTGAACAGGCAAAACTATTCTGTTCATCACAATTTTTTGACAACCCTCTTCTTAGACTTGCATATGAGTGAAAGGCAGGTTTATCTCGACAAATGTCAGTTTGAACTGACGTTTGTAGCTCCCTTCTGCTAGAGTTCCAGATCTTAAAATCAACATCTTGTTTTACAAGGCGTGCAGATGATTTCCGCCTCTGCAATCCGGCATAAGATATGACCCACATGAAGATACTGCAGAGCCATCACCAAGAATAGTAGAAAGTCTTCCCGGAACTTTGATGGATGATGCAGAGCATGTTCTATCATAAGAAAAATCATTTTTTGAAGCAGTTTGAAATGCAGTAGGCTGTAGGCATAGATAAATTAGCGACGCGGGAATTCTGATGCTTGCTGCCAGGGGTTGTAGCAGCTAGTGAGACAAAACTACCAACCTTATGCTTCCCTAAACTCTGAGCAGGCCTAATCTCCCCCATAAAGTAAGTCACATGAGATATAGGAGAAAGAGAGACAGTAAGTATGAGTTAATAGAGGCACAATAATAAAAAACCAATCTGAGATACCAAAGCATAAGAAGTTAACATAAGCATTTTCAATACCGGTAATATTGAACACAACAAGGCGCAAGCAGTTTCCAATTCAAAAAAAGAATCAATAATCCATAAAGGAAAACAATAGAAAGGGGAAACAAATAACAAAATGAATTTCAACCAGTAACATTTAGTCAAATAGCCCTACTCATTCCCTTCACTGTCTGTGGTAAAAGCAACAAGGCTTCGATAACCCCACCTTGGAAACGGGTAATATCATCTCATGTTTGAGGTTTTTCTTCCAAAATTACGCCTCATATTTAAACAGAAACCCAAAAATGCCCCTATATATGTCAATATTATCAAATGTTCTCCTCCAATGGTTGATTTCACCCACTAGCAAGTACCTATCTAAGGCTAACAAATCTTCAGTTTCAAGTTGTGAGCAGAATTGACGAATGTTATATGTAAAAAGTGCTCGACAATCTCTGAGTTAAAGCACTTCGAGTGATGAGTTTCTCAATACTTGATATCAAGCACTATAAGCACCCTATTCATAAAACACAGGTCTTCTATACTGGGAATTCAATTAGCTTGCATAGTGCTTAGCACTCATTCCATGTAATAGCAACAAGTCAATCAATATATCTTGGGTTCTAATTCTAACCACATTTATAGCAAAACTATATAAGAACAAATCTAACATTAAGTTCCTCAAGGTTTATTATTCGACCAACTAAACCACATGTTTTGCCAATTCAATCTCCTTTCTAAGCCATGATACCTACATGAACAGTCTAAGCACATGATACAAACTTGAAAAAATAAAATCTACTTGTGAATAGACCATTTATTTTACCGTTTACATCTTCTGTTTCAATAGTTAACAGTTCATAAGATCAATAGGGACTTAAAAATGAGATTTCGCTGATGTGCAATGTAGTAATGTACAACTAAAACTTGACTATGAATAACTGAAGATGGAATCAAGAAAATATCCAGTGAAAGTATCAGAAACCCAATATAATATACCTTATAATTGAGCTCTTCTTCCAGTGAAAGTCATATTCTAAGCATATGAAACATGAAAAATAAAGCATAGGACCAATATAAGGAGAAAACAAACAAGAAATGCTTAGCTTGTTTTTTTTTGGAAAATGTACTCTGCAAGAAGCTTCATCTTTTTCTGAATCATCACCACAGCCCCCTCTCCATTCGACCATTCATCACCTACATCTTACTTGGTTATTGATACATCACAATTTAACATTTAACTTCACAAAACTCCCACTTCCCCATTTCTTCAATTACAGCAAAAGTGAAGCCAACATTCCAAGCCGTAACTTAAAAACCCCAGACTTCAAGCATAAAAAATCCCATCAATTCCCGAACAATTAATCACAAAACTCAAAGAATTAAAAATCACCCAACAAAATAAGGATGGAATCAAAAACAAAACTCAAGACAATTAGAAAAGGGGGTTTTCTTTGAAACTGGCATTTGAGTTCAAGAGCCATACGAGGGTCGAGCTCAAGAACGACTTTTTTCCAGATTCGAGATTAAAGCAGAGAAAAGAAATTTTCTTGATTAATTGCAAAGGCCTAATTTTTGGATTATTTCAGTTTCCATTTAATTGTAAAGCCCTCAAGTTTCGAATACTAAGGAGCTAAAAAAGGAGGAGAAAGAAGAAGACTGAGCTTGATTTGATACAAAATAGTTGAGTGACTAAATATAAGAGAGTTACCAGGAGTCCGGTTATCTGTGCGTTTTTTTTTTGCAAGCAAATTTCTGATCCGAGAATTTACTTAAGAAATAACTGATGATAGTGCAGCAACATCAGGTGGCTGGGAGGTGGAAAGATCACCAATAGGTTGCGACGTATTGGGAGCTGGGAAACAACAATAGTTGCAGTACGAGATGGTACAGCAGCAGCAATGACATTCCTCACCGGAACCATCCGAGCTGCACCAGAATCACCGGACATTTTTAACGCATTATAATTTCTAAACATGATGTGCCATGTGCATGTATTCAACTTAGCTTTACACACATCAAAATGTTGAATGAGATACATTTAACAGACAATGTATACAGTTAGATTTTAGCCAACATGAATGAGAATGATGCAAGCATAGCGATGCTTGAACTTGGAAGAAGAGATCTTCAAACTACAGAAGTAGTAAATACCCGCTTCTCTGTATCATCATGGTCAAGATGTGTCAAATTTGCAGTACCAAGCCCCTGAGATCAATTATTCCAAGTATTTGTTCTTGGCCTTCTGGGAGCTTACTCAAAGCTTTCTCAATCTGGAACACGCATAGTTTCTTGTCGTTATCCTGCATATGTAATTAGTCCATTATGCATGCATTATCAGATGGGCCTGCAGAATAGCAAAGGCAAGGGAACAAGATAAGTATGACTTTCAGACATTCCAGTATGCGTCAAACTTGATATTTACTCGGAAAAATTGATAGGAACAGTCCCAACTATGGCCATTTCACCATTTTCAGTCCTAACTAAAGATTATTTCTGAGCGGTCTCAACTATACATCATTTTTGCCAAATTTGGTCCCAACAGGTTAATGACCTGCTGCAACAGGTAAAACAAATTTTCTTTTATTTTTTTGCCCAACTTTTATTTTCTCTTTCCTCTAGTGGGCATCCAGCCCTCCCATCCCCCACCCTCAAAACTCCTACTCCCACCCCCACCCCCCACCCCCACCCCCCACCCAAACCTCGCCACCCATTCCACACCCCCCACCCAAACCTCGCCACCCCTTCGACACCCACCTTAAAAATCCAATCAAAAGCCTCCCCACGAGCACCCAAGTCTAATTCCCCACATCGCAATCTTTGGAGGTAATCTTTTTTCGGTAAATACTCATTTTCTCTCTCCACCATGGAAACAAAAATCTCTTCACTCTGTTCAAGCAAAAGAATCAACAGCTGTGATTTAAGAAATGAGTGATTTTCTAGGTTTTTAGAATCATAATGATCGTCATCAATGGACCCACCAACACCAACAACATCATCAAGATCATCAAAGCAGAAATCTTTGCTTTCATCACAGAGAAGTGGTGAAGAAGATTCAAGATAAAAAATGTCAGACATTTGAAATTGAAACACTTTAATTAAAAACCCAGATTGAGTTTCATCAGAGAATAACAATGGCGGCCATAAAGATTAAAACTTTGGTGTATCACAGAGAATTTGAGGAGAGAGAAAGAGAGGAAGAAATCTCAGCTTTAATTGGGTTTCTGTGTTTAAGCTGTGACATAGAAGAAATTCGTGATTGTATTGCAATTTTGGTGTAAATTCTGGAAAGACTGTGATCTTCGAGTGTTGCAAGTGTTTTCAAAAAAAAATTTAACTCGAGTAATCTGAGAAATGGAGAAGCAAAATTGAACCAAAAATTGGGAAACCTGAGGAACTGATATTCGATTTACCCATGAATAATCCATCGAATCAAAAAACCTGGGGAGGGGGTGTCGAAGGGGTGGCGAGGTTTGGGTGGGGGGTGGGGTGGGAGTTTTGAGGGTGGGGGATGGGAGGGTTGGATGCCCACGAGAGGAGAGAGAAAATAAAAGGAAGAAGGAACAGATTATTTCTGAGGTGGGTGGGAGGGGGAGGGGGATGGATTTCGAGGGTGGCTGGGGAGGGGGTGGGGAGGGGTGGCAAGGGAGGAAGGAGATAGGAGAGAGAAAAAGGAAGAAGGAAACTGACTTAAGGAAAAAAAAAAATTTAACCTGTTAAACAAGTAATCAGTCAGCTGGGACCAATTTCAGCAAAAATAATGCATAGTTGGGACCGCTCAGAAATAATCCTTAGCTGGGACTGAAAATGGCGGAACGCCCATAGTTGGGATTGTTCCTATCAATTTAAATTGATAAATTAAAACCCCAGAACATGTCTTAAGAAAGACCTACGCAAAGAGTGTCAAGAAATAACTACGCAGGTAATGGGTGAAGTTGCGAATGCATATATATACACTGCAATCACATGTAGTATGCCCAACAATTATATTTCATAGGACAAATATAGTTCTTATCACTCCCAACATAATTTTAACATCTCCACTATAATTTGGATTAACGGAGACTACAAAAAATAAATACAGATGGAATAGATTCATAAGGCTTTATAAAACCCAATCCTTAACCATCTAAAAATGAAGATGACATACAAATCTTGGGAGGGAACAAACAATTTCCCGGTGCTCGAAACCACATGTTGCCAAAAGTGTACGTGTTGAAAGTCTGGTAATTTCTTTGAATGCATTTATGCATCTACGCCTACATTAAAAAGAGGTAAAAGAATGATAGCTAATATCGGGGACAAAAACCATCTACTCCATCTAGGATGACATCCCCTTTAGAAAGCAACGCTAATATAAAGATGCTGACATGAATAAGTATTCAATTGATGTAGCAAGATGCATGGTTTCGTATTCGCTCCGAGTCACTGACTGTAAAAGCAACAAAAATGTTTTTTAGTAAACACAATTGATACAAGAACTGTTTTGTAAACCAAAAAGATGTAGATCTCTTTCCTGTCGGGAGAGATTTAGTGGCAGCATTTAAGCAATCAATATATAAAAACACAGCAGTCTACCAATTTTGCACTCTTACCCACCTCTTTCCTTCAGTTTTTTACAGATTAATGCCTTCGAAACATCGAACAATGTTGTCAAATTCAAAATCGCGTATATCAGAACACTATAGGAACTATATTCCTCTGCAAGCTAAAATTTTGGAGGTACATATACTTTGACTTTTTTTTATTACTAATATGTTCAGGAAATGATAATACCTTTTATGTATGTCATCTCCATCTCCATCTATCCCCCTCTCCATCTCCATCTCCATCTCCATCTCCATCTCCATCTCCATCTCCATCTCCCTCTCCCTCTCCATCTCCATCTCCATCTCCATCTCCATCTCCATCTCCATCTCTATCTCCCTTTCCCTCTCCATCTCCGTCTCCATCTCCATCTCCCTCTCCCTCTCCCTCTCCCTCTCCCTCTCCCTCTCTCTCTACAAGCATAAAGTACCAAAACACATATAAGCTTACTACAAGCATTTAAGACAACAAGATCACATTTCATCATCTAAGCTTCTAATATTAATAAGCAAAATGTTATTTTCAAAGAATAAAATTCAGTTTTCAACAAAGATCAAAACAAACAACGAAAGAGAAAAAAAGACCTCGTTGTTATAATACATTCGGCGAACTCGAAACGACTTAGGAGGGATGAAATTAGCAGCAGAGCTCAAATTCCTCGCCCTAATTACCATTTGCCTGCACATTATAATCTGATTTTAAAAAGTAACCCACATTAAAATAACACAAGTCACCCAAATATTAGCAATAAAAAAGCATCCCTGAAATCAAAGAAGAAAATTACACGATCTTGCCATCAGGGATTAGGAAGGTGCGCATGAGTTTAGAGATGAAGTAACGAAGAACACCAATGAGAACAAGAGAAGTGCGCACGCATTCAACAGCAAAATCGCGATCCTCCGGAGTTACTCTCCTCTATAATTTGATAACTTTCTTCCAATAAGAAAATATCAAAATCAATAAAATTATCGAAAATAAACCTAAGCTGTTAATGTTAATATATTCAATAGACAAATACCAATTCTGCACAAAATGCAATGAAAGCCAATGCGGACAAAAAAAGAAACCAGAAAACAATAAACTAACCATGAAGATGATACTCCATGGTACCATTTGGAACAAACTCGTAAACCAGCAACCTATGTGACCTAGTGATGCAATATCCAACCAATGAGACAAGATGTTTGTGATGGACACGGCTAATAATTTCAACTTCCGCCCGGAACTCGCGCTCTCCCTATCCACTACCTGCTTTAAGGGACTTAACAACAAATTCTTTACCATTTGGAAGGACATCTTTGTGAACATACCCAAATCCACCTTGACCCAAGAGGTTAGCTTCCGAGAACCCATCCGTTGCCATTGCCAGCTCGTCATAAGAGAACGGGCTCTTCACAATTCCAAGAGACAGTCCTGGTGAAGGTGGTGGAATCGGGTTTTTAGAACCAAAGCTTGACCCAAAACCCCCACCACTGCTCATAAACTGTGCAGGAGGTGGTGGCGGGGGTTGGGGTTGGGGTGAAGGAGATCTAGGTGGCCGTGTTGGAGCTGCTGGCGGAGGAGGCGACTTCGGCACTGATAATCTTTGCGCGGGTGGCGGGTAATTCTGCTTGCCACCTGCGTGCTTGAACACCATATGGCCCATCTAGAATTAACAAACCAACATCATAATCAATATAAATCAATATAAATGAGCAAACATATCAACATAGAAACACTTGAAATCAAACAATGTCATCCAGATCTAATCTTCCAATCATCAACCATAATATCAAGTGACATATCTCATGATCAATGCAGATGCATGCAGAAGTCAATTAATGAGTAGGCCACCATCATTCAATGAAGCAAAAAAAAAAAATCAACTTATGAGCAGAAAAACACCTTTAAATCTTCAATACGCCACCTAAAAAGGGAAAAAATGCAGATCTATATACACACAATAAAAACACATCAAAAGATTATAAAAAAGTGTCATACAGATGTATGTCAAAGATCAAGAAAAACACCTTTACTAATTCAGCAATCCAATTCCAAAATTTCAACAAGAAAGTTCTCTCTGATCAGCAGTATACTCAGCAAGTTGTATTTACTCTGGAATTACATAACATCTTTAAAACAAATATTACATTACAAAGATAAGCATAAGAGGCTTACCAGGCCGAGGCTACTGTGTTCTCAGTTATCCCAGTTGTAACACCATTAGTAACTTCATTCGCGACACCATTTGTAACTCCACTCGCAACACCATTAGTAACTACATTTGCTACACCATTTGTAACTCCATTGGAAACTCCATTAGTGTGATGTTGAGTTGCCAATTGACTGGAATGACCCTTCTGTTTGAACAGCTGGGAATGGTGGTGCCGACAGTATAGGCGGTGTTCATGAGCTACATAATGTGACAGTGGAGCATTCATATCTTGGTGAGCCTGCAAGATAAGATAAGATAAAATATATATTAGAAGAGAAAGTAAGTTAGACATACACTATTAGCTTCCCATCTAACCTAAGTACCCAACACAACAACACGATGTCACATTAGTTTCATAAGCAAACAATCAGCCTGATATGGTTCCATGTCAAGGACCAGTCTACTTCACCGCAATGTTCAGTTCAATTAGTAAGTGCCAAGCTAAACACTATAGAAGACAACAGACAGGAAACATGAAAAGGAAAAAGAATCGAAAAAGAATAGTCTGCCCTGCTTTTTCCTCTTCAGATTCTTACTGATCTTCTATATATTCAAGTGCATGAAATAATATAACTAAAAGAAGATTGTGATTTGCAACCACTCCATGGAATTTGTGCATGAAATTTCTAGCATTAACATATACACTATTTGACTCCATCTTACCAAATAAGCTCCTAGTCCTAAAACTATGCTTCTCAAGCAACTAAATCACAGTTAAACCATCAACTTGAGCAAAAAATGGTTACTTTACACCATTAAACAGAAAATAAAGAACATTGCAGAAATTGGTATGAATGTAAGATTCTATAACCATAACAGAAGCTTACTAGACCCCACCACATAGTGATAGTGATAACTTCAGTTAGATACACAATCTAAGAGTAAAAAAAGTTTCTCCAATTGGTTAAGCAAAGCAATATCCAAATTTAGATTAAACCCATAAAACTTTACAATATCAATATCACAAAATCCACTACATCAACCACAAGAGTAACAAATACCCAGATAATAATTTAACCTCAAAATCCATTTTAAAAAGTACCCATATACTAAAAATTCAAAATTTACCTCAGTGTTAGGAGGAGGGGAGGATTAAGATCTCCAAACAGATACTTTAAAAACCCTTCAAGATTAAGGCCAGACTTATGGAACACATTTAAGCTTACATACAGAGTGGAGAAGTGCGGCAGAGTGGAAAAGTGCCCAGGTTTCGTGAGGGTTGACATTGACGACTGTTGATAGCTTCTTGGCTCCACTGGTCAAGCCTTTATCTGTGCTTGGCTTGACATATGCCTGTAATTTAGAAGTAGGAGCACCCACAACTTCAGGTGATGTTGAGAAACCCCTCCTTCTCAAGTATTCGTGTATGACAGTTTTGCCTGTTTCCTCGCCAATAATGTTCTGCAGTCATCACAACAGCAAGATATTTAAGACAGGAGGCTATGCATTTGCATGAACCAAGTATACTGATTTCAACATTAGACATATCTTGTTATGAGTACATTAACAATGACTCATTCTCTATTTTGATGGCAAATCAAAGCTTTAATGAAGCTTTCGCTTGATTTGGCAGTTTACAATTGAGCCTTCATAAGTAAAAGGGTAGCTTAGACTCTTCATATTAAAGGCACACTCCAATGCTTATGGAAAAATCACATTCCCTGCATTCTTTTTGCAGTGACCATTCATTTTTATGAGCAAAGTCACAAGATTTGAGGGATCGATCGACACGTACAGGGAAGAAAAAACCAAATACCAGCATAGTGATTGTCAAGTAAAACACCATTAAACCATCTGCATTCTTTTCCATAGTTCAAAAATCAAAAGCCTACATTAACAGATGCACCCTGTTTCTAGCAGCTAAGTTTTGAGCTATGCAAACACAATCTCCCCGCCTTTCGGCATACTTTAAACACCCATGTCTAACTTCTTGTTGAGTTGTGCAAATCAGATTCTATCATTCTAACCTAGTCCTTGATAAACTCATATTCTGATCACCATTGTAAATCATTGATAAACCCCATATTGGGTTTTTGATAGACATGCCAACTTTTACTCAAAGATGTCACATTTGAGATCAAGCAAACAACATAAATACGATAATGAATCACACAGGTAGCAATAATCCGATTGCACAATTATGAAATACCAAATACTAATTTCAGAAAATTCAATTGCAAAGGAACAAATTATGGGTTACCCAATCCGGGTTCATTTTCTGGGTTTGACGACCCGGTGGCTTCGATTCCTAGGCTGGGTGGCTTCGATTCCAAGGCTGAAGAAGGCGAAAAGAGAAGAGGATGAGGATGAAACAAAATGGATATATAAGAAAGAAAGAAAGAAACAGTAGAAAGAAGAGAATGTAGAGATTACCTGGAAATATGAAATTGTATGAAAATATGAAAACTAAGCAAATCAATCAAAGACAAGCACGCTATCAAATATGTAAATGTGGCAAAAATTCAAAAAGCAAAGAATGAATGAGAGGAAACAGACCAAACCCTAAATTCCACTGGTTTGAACGGGGACTTTGCAATTTGCTCACTGATTTCATGGCTTGAATTGCTTCTTGAACCAAAGCCTAAAACCAAAAAAGAGAGAAAAAATGGTGAGAAACAGAAAAAAAAAGGAGAGAGACGAAGAACATTAAGAAAGTGAGAATGGAGGCGCTGGTCGAAAATGAAGGGTTCAGAGGAAAATCTAGGTTAGGGATGACTGAGGAGGATGAAGATGAAGATGAAAATGAAGATGGAGGGTTCAGAGGAAAACACGGGAGGAAAGAGAAAGATGTGGGATGTCGCCAAATTTCACGCGTGGCAAAGCAAGGGCAGTCAAGTAGTTATGTGAAGACCGAAGGGCAGGACGTCAAGTCACTAATACTAAGGAATAGTAAGGTAGCTCCTTGCTTTTTAATGGGTATTGATGCTAAGGTGTTAGTTTTAGTGTAACTAGGGATTACTTTTTGCAATGGTTATGGGGTATCTTTATTGAAACTAGAGATGACTTTTTGTAATGGTAAGGGGTTAATTTTCCTGACACTATGGGTTACTTTTTCTTAAACTAGGAGTTACTTTGCGTAAGGTTAAGGGGTTACTTTATGGTTAGGAGTTACTTTTCGTAATGTTAAGGGGTTACTTTTATCGTTAGGAGTGGTTACTTTTTTTGTAGCCAAGTATTTTCTTCTTTATATTTTATTATTAATGTATTTCATTACTATACATATTATTTATTTTACTTTCAAGATGTTGAGGATAACTATTTGTTGCTGAAGAGAAATATGAAGCGTTTTTCACATTTGTGTGAACAGAATATATGATGGGGTTACTTTTAGATATATGATGAGGTTACTCTCTATATTTAGCTAGCGCTTACTTTAGATTATTGCATGGGGTTACTTTACCCTTATGCAAGGGTTACTTTAGACTAATGATGGAGTTACTTTATATTTCAGTAGGAGTTACTTTATACTTCAGTGAGAGTTATCTTCGGTAGTGTAACACCCCAAAATTTTAAAGTGGAAAAGAAAGAAATAATAATAGTATTAATAGGACGATGGCGGAAACATCGTCTTCTGGGAATGTCACTACTACAAGAAATGCGTTTAAATAACTAAGTGATAAACCAACATAAGTAAATAGTATAAATAAATTAAATTAATTAGAGTAATATCTAAAAGAGAAAACTGACTCTCAAACTAATTAAAAGTCTAGGCCTAAAACAACTATCATTTCAATGCTCACAACTCAATCCGAACCCAAAACCAAAGAAGTTTCCCATCAACATAACCTGCAAAATATATAACAACAATACACAATCAGTGGGGAGTAACTAGCAGTTTTCCCAGAACAAAAGAAATCAAAGTATGATTCAGACATAGATTAATAAGAAAGGAAAGCATACAATCATGATAACAATAACATGCATCCAAAACCATAAAGCTCACAAGTGATACAAGTGATAGTCAACATCAAGTAAACAAGATATAGTGAGTAAATCAACTCTAGAATACTTAAATAATAATAAAACAAAAGTACAACAAGTTATTGAGTCAGAAACCGAACGCTAGTGAATCGCAATTCACTTCCTAAGGTTTGTCAGATCGCAATCTCCAGGTCAGTCTATGGGCTTACGTTCCCCACTGCCTGTGTCTAAGAATGACCAAACTCCCGATACAGGGTAGAACACGCAGAACTCCCTGACCTCTCGGACGACAACAATTGACCTAGGTGTACCCCTAGTTCGCAAACCAGGTGGTTGACATGTTCTTCACCGGGGACTACATCTATCCCACCGGATATTCTTATCTCAAAATAAAATCATACATATCGTCAAAGTATCATTCATCTCAAAAATATTCGACAAAAGGGATGCCACCCGGCCTTATACCCATAATTCATCAAAAACAACTCTTCATAATTCCTCAAAAATAATAACTTATAAACTTTCAACAAATGTCTCCCACAATAAACACTTGAACATTTCTAAACATCAACAATGATATTAAACTAGTTTTTACAGCACCAACAATTCAATAAAAAATACATCACTAATTAACTCCAAGGCTTATTCAATAAAAGAGTAGTAACAATTAATCATTTTCTTTCATAAATCAAACATAAACATAAGGATACCCAATAATACTTACTGCAACCTACTGAACATCATCAACCAAGAACATAATAGATTACAAATTATTTCTGATTAACAAGCTCTTAAATAATTTAAAAGAGTATCCTCAATTTCACAACAAAACACAATAATAATTATTAAACTAATAAGTTCGAGCAGTAAATCACACAAAAATTATCATACAACCCTAATGTCTCTAATGACATGGTATAATTTTTATTTATAATTTTCGGACTCCCAAAGTTTTTTTAAACGTTAATTTACAGATTACTCAATAAAGCCAATATAATAATTAAAAATAAAAATAAACGCCCAAAAATTACCAAAAATTTACACAACATGCATAAACTCACGAAAATACATAATATACAAATAAATGAATTATTTGGCCTCCAGAAATAATTTTCATGATTTATATACTGACAGAAACTGAAATTGCAAAAACAGATATATCAATTAAATAAACCGGTAAACAGTAGGAAAAAAATTATTCTATGGCATGGAATACATATTACACATATAACATGATCCACGAAAAATAATTTCAGTAATTTTAACATTCGTTTAATAATTATCATGCAAATAAGCCAAAAACGCACAAAAGACCAATTAAATCAAATAAATGCTAAAAATCAGACGAAAATTATTTTTATATATACAATATTCACACAGCATGCATCAAGTATATTCATGTCAAATTTCGTCAATAATTTCATTTAAAAAGTATTTTAAATAATTCCTAGCGTAATAATCTAATACCGAATAATACTCTAATCACTATGGTTCTAAGATAACTACTAGTTACCTGGAACGTCGGAGGAGAGCTGAGTCTAAAGAAATACGAAAAATATGTGCAATCCAAGTCCTCCATGAACGATAATTGTAGCAACAAGTCACTAGGCGTTTTCTTCTTGAACGTTGAAAAAATTTCATTTCGTACTCTTCTGTTCCGACCATGATTCCCAGCTATTTAAAGATCGGATTCGAAATCTCTCCGGTCAAAGAGAAGATAAAGACGTTCTTAACGTGATGTACAAATTTGAGGATGATCAAACGGTTAGATCTCCGGTGATAGACATTTTCGCGAAGGTGTGACAGAAAACAAAAACCGGATGACTCGTCTGATTGAAACGAAAACTGCAGTCGTGTTTTTCCCTTTCTTCAAAAACAAATTATACCACGAGCAAGATCTTTCCGAGTAGATGGATTTTGACTACTCACACGTTCAATTCGGATAAGAAACGAAGGAGATATGATGCAAACAAAATAGGTGTGCAAAAATGGACGAAAAGCCGAGAAGAGAGAAGAACTCTTTCTCTTCCTCTCTAAGGGTTGAACGAAAATGGGGGTTAGAATGCAGCAAAAATCTGATTAATAACCTCATTAAGCAATGGTTTAAAGGGTGATTATAAAGGTGGGTTAATGGGGAATTAAATAGGGGGTTACAAGAGATCCAAAGGTTAACTTAATGAGCACCAAAACTCTTCATCCTCCACACCATAGTTGCTGATTTTCGGCCAGCATGATACGCCACACGTGATGCAACATTTCATCACCCAAGTCGGTCCAACAACGTTATAAAAACTCTACGCGACAAAACTGCATCCTAAACGCCTAAATAAATAACGAAACTAATATAACCTTTAAAGTAAATAACTAGCAACTTAAAATAAATATATATAAATATATATACACATTTTCGCAACACGTTCCAAAATAAATTAAATAATAATTATTTATTTTTACAAAAAAAAATATCATTTTAAAATAAACTAACACCAAAAAATAAAGGGTGAAAATTACGGGGTGTTACAATCACTCCCCCTTAAAAGAGTTTCGTCCTCGAAACTTCAAAACAACCAAGAGACAAAAGAAAATACTCTAGATAAAGAACATTAAGAAAACAGAAATCGATGGATTTTAGTTAAGAACTAAACAACTTTGCAGGTATAAAAATTTGATAACTCAAATAATATATATATTTTATTTTGGAAGACCAAAAGAGTTGTACGGTAAAGAAGCATGGTAATAACCATCATTTATACAATGTGAAAGAACCAATGACAAGTAGAAAGTTTGAGGTAAAAACATTTGCACAATAAGCTATAGGTAATTTTGTAAAAGAAGTAGGAATAAATATTTACATAAAATTATAAAAGAATAAATCCGACCATACATAAATATTTTTAGAAAAGAAACGAAGAAGAAAAAGTTCGTAAATAGATAGCCAAACCAATTTAAATAGAGGTAACCACACGGGCTTATACTCCACTTAAAGAGATAAGAACACTTTAATAAAGAGTAGCTAGTTGCTTTATTAAAATAGCACTTACGAACACAAGTCATGACATATGTTATAAGAGCGTACGTCCTCCTAAACATATATATGAAATTTAAAGTTCACCAAAGAAATTGATAATTTTAAAATAAATTTTACAACGACGAAACACTATTAATAAATAGGCGATAAGTAATAAATTATAAACAACAATTATAAAATTTGCCAAGTCGACACAAACGTGCATGGAACCACCTATTGCAACCTAGTATCAATGAAACAATATTTGAAAGTCTTCTTATCAAATCAACATTAGAGTTTAACGGAATCACCCAATATAAACTTAATATCAACTCAAAAAGAAAATTAAATCAAATAGAAAAAATGTGTCAACTTATCAAATTGACATACAAGTCAAAGGAATCACCCATTACGACTCAACATCAACTCAAACAAGTTTAAAACTTAGACTTATCAAATTGACATACAAGTCAAAGGAATCACCCATTATGACTTAATATCAACTCAAACAAGTTTAAAATTTAGACTGAGTATATTAATTTCCTTTCCAAAGTATATAAAACAAAATAGTTAAAGTCAGATAATAAATAAGAAGTAAAGAAAACAACCAAAATTTTGCTATGAAATGAGAAAGCACTAAATATTTAAACAAGAAACAACAAATAGTAAACGAGATCCTTTCACGTATTTGAGTTCGAAAAATAATGCTAATAAGAAAAGTAAGTAAAGTAAAAGTTGTTGAATGCTAACCTTTAAAACAAAATAGTTTACATCTACTTTTCAATCTAACACCAAAATAACTCATTTGGGTACTTTTATTTTCAAAGACTACAAAACTTATTACCATAATTAAAGGCTAGATAAGGATCAGCATGAAAAATAACAATATTAAAAGGAAAAATATTTATAAATATAGATGGTCAAAAACGGTAAGAGAAATTGAAGAATATCTTGAAAGACAATTTCAAAACCCCTTTCTTTTTCCAAACCATTATAAAACAATTAAAATTAAACGTTTTTCAAAAGAGTATGTCAAAATATGAACAATAACAAAATTTGAAAATCAGAAAATAACTCTAACATAAGTATAAAATTTATTAAGTTCAAAGATCTAAAATATAATTTGGAATATAAATTCAAACTGGAAAGTTTTGTAAATAATAAAACAGATACGTAGTACTCACATAAAAAACAACACTTAATTGAAAAAGAACAGAAAGTATATACTGTCTCACATAATAACATATACTATCAAGCAACTAGCAAATAAAATAAATGTAATGCAACACACAAGACTATATTAAAATAAAATTAAAGTTTATCTTTAAATTGCAAAACACAAAATAAATTAAACACACAACTAAACCGAGAAGGCTATAAATTACTTCGCTTATGCTGCGCACTCTGATAAAAGAGAAAATAAATTACATGTAAGAGGCCCTGCAAATAAGATTAGCAAACTTGGTAGACTAATTCCACCAATAATACAAGTAACTATACATATAACATATGCTTTATAAGCATGAGAGCACACCACATTCCCATAAGGCTTCCCTTTACTTACTCTATCCATCACACTCTCATTATAGTGAAACTACTAAACTTAATTCTAAACAAATTTTATATCCTATGGCTAACTAATAATTCTAAAGAATCATTAGCAACTCTTTTTAAGAGTTTAGGAACGTTTTGCTCTGATACCAACTGTAACACCCCAGAATTTCAAAGCGGAAAAGAAAGAAATAATAATAGTATTAATAGGATGATGGCGGAAACATCGTCTTCTGGGAATGTCACTACTACAAGAAATGCGTTTAAATAACTAAGTGATAAACCAACATAAGTAAATAGTATAAATAAATTAAATTAATTAGAGTAATATCTAGAAGAGAAAACTGACTCTCAAACTAATGAAAAGTCTAGGCCTAAAACAACTATCATTTCAATGCTCACAACTCAATCCGAACCCAAAACCAAAGAAGTTTCCCATCAACATAACCTGCAAAATATATAACAATAATACACAATCAGTGGGGAGTAACTAGCAGTTCTCCCAGAACAAAAGAAATCAAAGTATGATTCAGACATAGATTAATAAGAAAGGAAAGCATACAATCATGATAACAATAACATGCATCCAAAACCATAAAGCTCACAAGTGATACAAGTGATAGTCAACATCAAGTAAACAAGATATAGTGAGTAAATCAACTCTAGAATACTTAAATAATAATAAAACAAAAGTACAACAAGTTATTGAATCAGAAACCGAACGCTAGTGAATCGCAATTCACTTCCTAAGGTTTGTCAGATCGCAATCTCCAGGTCAGTCTATGGGCTTACGTTCCCCACTGCCTGTGTCTAAGAATGACCAAACTCCCGATACAGGGTAGAACACGTAGAACTCCCTGACCTCTCGGACGACAACAATTGACCTAGGTGTACCCCTAGTTCGCAAACCAGGTGGTTGACATGTTCTTCACCGGGGACTACATCTATCCCACCGGATATTCTTATCTCAAAATAAAATCATACATATCGTCAAAGTATCATTCATCTAAAAAATATTCGACAAAAGGGATGCCACCCGGCCTTATACCCATAATTCATCAAAAACAACTCTTCATAATTCCTCAAAAATAATAACTTACAAACTTTCAACAAATGTCTCCCACAATAAATACTTGAACATTTCTAAACATCAACAATGATATTAAATTAGTGTTTACAGCACCAACAATTCAATAAAAAATACATCACTAATTAACTCCAAGGCTTATTCAATAAAAGAGTAGTAATAATTAATCATTTTCTTTCATAAATCAAACATAAACATAAGGATACCCAATAATACTTACTGCAACCTACTGAACATCAGCAACCAAGAACATAATAGATTACAAATTATTTTTGATTAACAAGCTCTTAAATATTTAAAAGAGTATCCTCAATTTCACAACAAAACCCAATAATAATTATCACACGACCCTAATGGATCTACTGACATGGTAAAATTTTTATTTATAATTTTCGGACTCCAAAAGTATTTTTAAACGTTAATTTACAGATTACTCAATAAAGCCAATATAATAATTAAAAATAAAAATAAACGCCCAACAATTACCAAAAATTTACACAACATGCATAAACTCACGCAAACACATAATATACAAAGAAATGAATTATTCGGCCTCCAGAAATAATTTTAATGATTTATATACTGACAGAAACGAAATTGCAAAACCAGATATATCAATTAAATAAACCGGTAAACAGTAGGGAAAAATTATTCTAAGGCATGTAATACATATTACACATATAACATGATCCACGAAAAATAATTTCAGTAATTTTAACATTCGTTTAATAATAATCATGCAAATAAGCCAAAAATGCACAAAACACCAATTAAATCAAATAAATACTAAAAATCGGACGAAAATTATTTTTCTATATACAATATTCACACAGAATGCATCAAGTATATTCATGTCAAATTTCGTCAATAATTTCATTTAAAAAGTATTTTAAATAATTCCTAGCGTAATAATCTAATACCGAATAATACTCTAATCACTATGGTTCTAAGATAACTACTAGTTACCTGGAACGTCGGAGGAGAGCTGAGTCTAAAGAAATATGAAAAATATGTGCAATCCAAGTCCTCCATGAACGATAATTGTAGCAACAAGTCACTAGGCGTTTTCTTCTTGAACGTTGAAAAAATCTCATTTCGTACTCTTCTGTTCCGACCATGATTCCCAGCTATTGAAAGAACAGATTCCAAATCGCTGCGGTCAAAGCGAAGATAAAGACGTTTTAAACTTATTGTCCAAATGTGAGGACGATACAACGGTTAGATCTCCGGTGATAGACATTTTCGCGAAGGTGTGACAGAAAACAAAAACCGGATGACTCGTCTGATTGAAACGAAAACTGCAGTCGCGTTTTTCCCTTTCTTCAAAAACAAATTGTACCACGAGCAAGATCTTTCCGAGTAGATGGATTTTGACTACTCACACGTTCAATTCGGATAAGAAACGAAGGAGATATGATGCAAACAAAATTGGTGTGCAAAAATGGACGAAAATCCGAGAAGAGAGAAGAACTCTTTCTCTTCCTCTCTAAGGGTTGGGCGAAAATGGGGGTTTGAATGCAGCAAAAATCTGATTAATAACCTCATTAAGCAATGGTTTAAAGGGTGATTATAAAGGTGGGTTAATGGGGAATTAAATAGGGGGTTACAAGAGATCCAAAGGTTAAGTTAATGAGCACGCCAAAACTCTTCATCCTCCACACCATAATTGCTGATTTTCGGCCAGCATGATACGCCACACGTGATGCAACATTTCATCACCCAAGTCGGTCCAACAACGTTACAAAAACGCTACGCGACAAAACTGCATCCTAAACGCCTAAATAAATAACGAAACTAATATAACCTTTAAAATAAATAACTAACAACTTAAAATAAATATATATATAAATATATCACAACATATAAATATATATACACATTTTCACAACACGTTCCAAAATAATTTAAATAATAAATTATTTATTTTTACGAAAAAAAATATCATTTTAAAATAAACTAACACCAAAAAATAAAGGGTGAAATTACGGGGTGTTACAGGTAGGGTTACTTTTATATGTATTATGTGGTCACTTAATATTCATCGGGAGATTACTTTAGGTTTTGTGCAAGGGGTTACTTTACACTTATGCAAGGGTTACTGTTGTTGTCTGTTGGGAATTACTTTATATTTTTTGCAAGGGGTAACTTTTTCATTTATTATAGGGTTACATTATACTTATCTAGAGCTCACTTTGGAGTTTATACAAGGCCTCAATGTACACTTACGCAGGGGTTATCACAGAGTTATTTTATAGTTCAGTAGGAGTTACCTTATATTTATGCAGGTGTAACTTATTAATATGTTTGAGAAAGTTTCGAAAAAATATGATACATGTTTGTAAATATTTGTAGACAATATAATCTTCATGTTGATGTTTTTCATGATTTTCCAGACCAAGATGTTGCAATGAGTCTTCGATTTGTTCGATTTCATGGATTATATTGATTCTTGAGATTCACGAAATTCGAAGAAAACCGTGTTTAAATCATCCGATGATTCGTAGATTGTGTTTGTAACACCTAGGGGCCCACTAGTAGATATTGTCATTTATGGGCTCTAGCCCGCAATGTTTTGATATGGTGCAGAACTGAAGTCCTACCCAAAAGACCTCTACTAGGTTCAGGCATCCACCTCTATATAAAGAAGGATTTGTTCTCCTCAACTTCCGATGTGGGATAGCCAAGATCTTAGAGCCTGCATCACCGTTGGCACTACAGGACTCTAGAATGAGCCTTGGCTCCGATACCATCTGTAACACCCTACGGGCCCACAACTAGGTATTGTCCTATATGGGCCCTAACCCGCAAGATTTTGCTTTGGTGCAGAATCGAAGTCCTACCCAAATGACTTCTACTAGGTTGAGGTGTCCACCTCTATATAAAGAAGGCTTCGTTATTTCACTAGGCGCGCTTGAACTCCGTTATATGACGAGGCGCGCTTGGGCCTTTATATTAGCTGGCCACACTATTTGTTCAAAGTGTGGCCAGCCTTATATAAAAATTTGTTTTAATATAATTATATCATGGAACATGACTGGCTATTTATAGAGGGCCTAAACAAAAACATTTCTTCACGTGTATTGTCTAGAATATATATAGTTTTCCTATTTGTTGATTCTCTAATATTTCTCACTAGATATAAAAATATGAAAATTGACTACGATCAGTTCCAAATTTTGTTTTATGTTTCATTCCATCTTCATTTAATTCACATTCCCCTTTTTTGTACTACAAAAGTTTGTTCATGTTAACAGGACGGAATCAAACGGACTCATTTGAGGAATTCTCCTTAGGCCCTTATCCCCTCTCAAGTAATCCCTGTTCATGTTACAAAAAATGTTAATAGAAAGGTTAACTTAGCTCATTTAGCATTAATTTAAGATGCCACATCATATTAAATAAGTTTCTTTGTTATATTGAGACCTTTAGCTTTGTTCTAGAAGTTTCCTACTTATATACTTCATTGAGTTTCACGTTTTATGGTTCATATATACCGGTAAAAGTGTCAAAAAGCCTAACTACCTTTTTTTTATATCTTGAGATATCTATCCTATTTTTTCTCCAAACCCTTAATTTTCATGGATATATTTTTCCCTTTCTCTACACAGGCACACACACATCTTAATACCCACATTTTGTAAGATCGAAATCTAGAATAACCATCCTTTTTACACAATACTTTATCATTGTTTCTTCAAGTTTTATATAATGTGATGGAGAGATCATCAAAAAATTCCTCAAATCCTTTATTATAAATCTATATCTGACTTACAAATGTTAATTTGATCTCATATTCACATACATTTTATGCACATCAATAGTACTCTTAACAATTAGAAAACTTTGCCTTATCTCCTTGTGCATGAACATATATCTTCCTTATTTCCATACTCTTTTTCCTCCATGAACAAACTCCTTTCAACTCGTGGGATTCGTCGGATTTCTCATCCACTAGTCAATGGCTCTTCCTCCTCCTCCGTGGACGATCAAAAGCTCCATTACCAACTTCTATGGAGATACCAAATCCTCGATCCGAATTCCGACATTGTAACACGTTGGAACTATATTTTTCTCCTCACTTGTGTCATTGCCCTTTTCATAGACCCTCTCTATTTTTTTCTCCCCTCTGTTGGAGCAGATCATGCATGCCTCACCGCTGACACCTCCCTCCTCGCCTCGGTGACCGTTTTTCGGAGCCTCGCCGATCTCTTCTATGTCCTCCATATTGCAATCAAATTTCGCACAGCTTTTGTTTCTCGTAGGTCTAGGGTTTTTGGGAGGGGAGAATTGGTAATGGATCCTTACGAGATTGTTTGGAAATATCTCAAGTCAGATTTTGTCATTGATTTTGCTGCTTCCTTGCCTCTCCCTCAGGTACCAACATTTCTACCTTTTTATATAGGCAATGGCATTGATTTGGGTTAATTGTGAGAATGGTACACCCAAATCTATTCCTTATTTGAAGTCTTCCAAATGAGCAAAATTCACACAATAGGTAGATCTCTAAATAAGCAAAAAAAAAAGTCCTGGATTATTACACCTTGGCGTAGGATGAATGCTCTCGCAATAGGCCGTATAAGAACTAAATCTTATGACGTCTTTTTTATAGCATGAACACTTCCTCCATGTTTTTTTTTTTATTTTTAATTATTCTACTTTATATTTATGTCTTAATGTATATTTTTAAAACATCTATTTTCCAATATTTTCTAGTATTAGAGTATTAAAAATATTAAAGGTCAAAATTTTACACTAATGGACAAACCTAAAAGAGTCAAAATGGAACGAGTAAGAAAAAATAGAGGGAGTATGTATTAAATCGATATTATTTTCTTAACAGTAATTTATAACCAAATTTTTAGTTGGAAATATGAGATATGCATGTGAGAAAGCTTTATATATTTATACGTTAGTTTTTTTACGAATTGGAAATGATAATAAGGGAACTTGTACATTTATTGGAATGTGGATTTTCAAAATAATAAACTTTTTATAATATTGGTTGACACATAATTAAAGATATGAATGGTGATAGGTTTATCTCGAGACAGGGAAGGATTTGAGACAGAGTAATACAATCATTGAAACTTTAGGTACTAATAAACCAAAGTATTAATTATAAATGTATAATATAATTGTCCAACTAAAGGTCCTACTTAAATCTCGAATCAACTCATCTCTAACTCATATCTTAAGTTAGGAGGGAAATTTAGAAGAGAACCATCTTTGGTGGCAGCCTCCATAGTGTATGATAGTTTATGAAGTTGTTAGTATTTGTGTCAATGGATACTCTACCTTTTATTTCATAAACATTGTTTGTTTGATTGAAATTACTATCCATGTCTCCTATGTATACTGAGCAATTGCTAGTATGTGAATGCAGATAATGAATTGGTTCATCATACCGAAAATGAAGAGAACAAAATCAGATCAAGCAAACTATACACTCTCCCTTATTGTATTATTCCAATATGTTCCTAGATTTTTTCTCATGTTCCCTTTAAATAAGCGAATAATTAAGACTACAGGGGTTGTCGCTAAGACCGCTTGGTCCGGAGCAGCATATAACCTTCTTCTCTACATGCTAGCCAGTCATGTAAGCATATAAACTCATTTTTCTTTCTAAAGAGTATATTATTCACTGTTTCTCGATACTCCACTAAAAACAATTTGTACAAATTAAATTTGCTTTTACTGAATACTATAGGGTTTATATCTCTCATATGAATTTCTAAATTATCATTGTTTGAAACTGAATATTGTAATCTAAAATATGCTAAATTGATGTATAAGGATTTTTACTGAACGTTACTCCATTTTTTGAGGTAAAAAATGGGTGGGGGAGATTAAATTAAATCAAGTTACGCCAAAGTAACAAGCCTTACTCTGATACTTTTCTCAATATATACGTTGGTCAATGAATAATCCAACTGATTATTAGTATGATTTGATAGTGCAGGTTTTGGGATCTATTTGGTATACAGCAGCTATCAGCCGGCAGTACTCATGTTGGAGATCACAATGTATTGAAGAGAAAAAACGTTTTCCTGCATGCCTAACTAAATATCTTGATTGTTCGACGGTGCCTGACGTGGATAGACAATATTGGTTAAATAATACTAGCTTGGTTATGAATTGTGACCCAAGAAATGATGAATCATCTTTCAAATTTGGAATGTTTCAAGAAGCGTTTACTAGTGGTGTTGGTTCCTCAAATTTTGTTCCCAAATATCTTTATTGTCTATGGTTTGGGCTTAAGAATTTAAGGTACGTAATCAGCTTAAGAAATGATTATCACCATCTCTAACCACTACCCACCAACACATTTTTGATAATGTATAGTTTATTGCCTTTCATATATGTAGTATTAAAAACAATTTTGTCGACATTGATAAATTGCTATAGGATTTTCAAATAAATGCCCCTGAACATACAATAATATTTACTAGATTTCATATCAATGGTCATTTTTTATACAAATAAAAAGTAAAATTGTCCACACTCAACTGATATAAATGAGTGCATCTTGGGTGTAACATGTTACACCATAACCTATCATGCAGAACATATATAATGACATAGACTTTAACAATAATGACATTGACTATACAAATAATGACATGAATGTCATGTCATTTATTTCATATCATTTGAGTTTTCTTACAAAAAACCTGTGATTTGTGGGTTGTTACACCATAATTTTTGGTGTAATACTTACACTCAATTAAGAATTTTATGAAATCAATAACTTTTCCTCAAAGTCGACTATGCCCTTAATTACATGCAATTTTTTTGGATTTTTCTTTGAATCAAGAAGCCAAATTGCCAATAATAGATTTACTTATAATCTAACACATATTCATGGGCAAACCTTAGAAAAGTCGTTGATAATATTGCCCCTCTTTGAAGCTCACTAGTTATAGTAAATACTTTTTGCAGCTCTTATGGACAAAATTTGGAAACAACCACGTTTATTGGGGAGACACTTTTTGCAATTTGTGTCTGTATTGGAGGATTGTTCTTATTCTGCCTATTGATTGGCAATATGCAGGTTCATCTTGTTCCATTTTCTCTCTTAAAATAAGAATACATTAATCACCCTTATCATGGAAACTTCATTTAAGAACCACTATTATGCTTGTTTCTTGTTGTAATTCATTTGTGAAATTAATCATAAACATTAAAAAAGCAAATTGATAATTACTAGCTAAAACTAAATTATTAAGCCTTAACGTCGATTTTAATCCAACTTTGCACGTAATTCTAATAATTATGCCTACTAATATTACATTTTGATTCAAGACATATCTACAATCATTGACGGTTAGAGTTGAGGAATGGCGAATAAAACGAAGAGATACTGAAGAGTGGATGAGGCACCGTCAATTGCCGCTAGCTTTGCAACAAAGGGTTCATCGATTTGTTCAATATAACTGGTTAGCCACAAGAGGGGTTAATGAAGCTTCCATTTTATGCTCCTTGCCTTTGGATCTTCGACGAGAAGTACAACGTCACCTATGCCTCAACCTTGTTCGACGTGTATGTCTTTCTTGGTATATCTATCTTTCTTTGTGCTATTATTCATGGGTTCATGTTGTTTAACTACAAATCTACAATAAGAGCTTCTAATAAATTGCGCGACTTTTAATGCGTGCCCAAAACATGTCATAGCATATATGTTCTATTTTAATGGAGCTTATACACATATATATATAAAGATACTATGCAATAGATTTAAAAAGATCATTGTGATATTTATATACTTATATTAGTAAGACTTAAAGGTTTATGTGTTTTAATTTTGACTTCAAGAAAAAAATATTCATTAGACTGGAACATTTCCAAGTTTAAGTTATAAGAAAAACTTTAAAAGTTCTATATCTAATTAACAATATTGCATTGATATGAACTTAATAGGTACCTTTTTTCTCCAAAATGGATGAACTATTGCTTGATGCTATTTGTGAACGTCTTGTTGCAACTCTAAGTACGCAAGGAACATACATTTTTAGAGAGGATGATCCTGTGGATGAAATGCTGTTTATCATCAGAGGACAACTTGAAAGCTCAACAACAGGTGGTGGAAGGTCTGGATTCTTCAACTCCATCACTCTAAGACCAGGTGATTTTTGTGGCGAGGAATTGTTAACATGGGCATTATTGCCGACTCGAACCTCAACCTTCCTTCATCTACAAGAACTGTAAAAGCATTGAGTGAAGTTGAAGCTTTCGCACTCGGAGCTGAGGATCTTCGATTCTTCTCCACTCAATTTAAGCGTCTTCATAGTAAAGCCTTGCAAGATGCATTTAGGTACAATTCACATCAATGGAGGATGTGGGGGGCTTGCTATATTCAATCTGCATGGAGAAGGTATAGGAAAAGAAAAATGGAAAAGGAGTTGATTTTGCATGAAAACATGTTTGGAAATGATGATTCAACATATGATTACTATAATGAAGGACAAGATACTAGTAACATTATTTCTAGTAGAGACAACTCTTATAATCCTCAAACTCTAAGGGCGACGGTTTTGGCTTCCAAGTTTGCTGCTGATACTAAAAGAGGTCTCAACCAAAAGGAATTGGTTGAGCATTCTTCAAGGGATGATTTGAAGATGCCAAAGATGTTCAAACCAGATATGCCTGACTTTTCCTGAATTGGTTATGGTATTTAGTAGTTCATAGTTGTTCAAAATATTGAGGAAGACTAAATGTCACGTATCATTGTTTTGGACAAACTATATAATTTTTTCTTTGCTTATATAATATACTTTTTATATCTCTTTACATCTATACTCCTTTCTGTCCCCGACCTATGTTCTTTAACTATCTTTACTTTTTGATTTCTATTCATCTCTGTAGAGAAGTAAATGATCTCTTGAGTAGTATTACGTTAGGTTTAGCTTTATATACAACCTACAATTTACAATAATGGGCTGTACTAGTAAACATACTAATTACACAAGATAAGCCCAAGACAATAAATACTAATGCACAAAAGCATATATATAGTAAGAATAATCCCAATACTCCCCCTCAAGTTGGAGTATGAAGATCACAAATACCCAACTTGCGTAGAAGAAAATAAAATTGGCTTTTTCCGAGAGCTTTAGTAAAGATATCCGCCAATTGCCTAGTCGTAGGCACATGTGAGGGACTGATAGTACCATCCTGATAGGCGTGTCGCGCACCTAACAAAAATAAATAACCTAACTAATCCTCCTAACTATGTAGTAGGGTAAGTCGAGTCGATCCCACGAGAGAAAGTTGTTCTATGATTAGCCCTTAAGTAATGATAAGACTAAAGGAGATTTAATATCAAGATTAATGGTGGAATAAACTATACTAATCAATCTATAAATAAAAGACTCTATAGTTAAGTATCCCCACTAGCATGAATTAATACAACAATAATTTCTACCTCAAACTAGTCAATTAAATGCTCACAAGGAAAAGTACACCCTATAAAATACCATAAACCTCTCCCGAGTATCTATGGCTTCTCTAATAAGCATTCAAGCCTACTCCCATGGAATCATGCAAATTAAAGACATTGAACGCGGCACTCTAACTTCCTAACAATCCATTCTACCTACTCCCGTGGAGAACTTCATGTCCTTAATTGAAATATTCAAATCCGTCAAAACCCAACTCCCGTTGTGATCAAGACAAAGGAATCATAACAATACTAGTTATCCCTAATCTAGTATTGGAATATGCACAATCAATTAAGCAAGAACAATTCAACAATTAGTTTGGGAATTTAAAGAAATAATCATGAATTAATTCACACTAGGGTTCAACTTAACCATATATTACAAAACTATGTAAGCATAATTGAAATAAATAAAGAAAATAGAGAAGAATAATAAAACATCATAATATAAAACAAGGAGAAAAGAAGAAGAAAAGAGATACTTGAATTAATGGAAGGAAGGTGGAGTCTTGAAGAACAATGGAGATCTACAAGTTTCTCTCTCTAACTTCTCTCTCTAAAAATCCTAAGTATAAACTAATAATGATGATATAATTACAAACTCCAAAAAACTCCCCTCGAAAATAAGGGTTAAAGTCCTATTTATATGCCAAGATTAACATAAACCGACATAAGTTAGGTCACGCGGAAGATACGACATTACAGCAGGTTGCACGGGCAAGCAACATATTGCACGGGCGTGCAGGGTCATGCACGGTCGAGCGAAATCTCGCTCGGTCGTGCGAGCGAGGCAGAAGCTTCAGTGACTTTTGATTGCAGGTTGCACGGCCGAGCAGATATCCGCACGGGCGTGTGGTCGAGACAGTGGCTTCAGCTCAACTTTGAACAGCTATAACTTTTGATCCTGAGCTTTGTTTCATACATGCAATATATCGTTGGAAAGATCTTGAAGTCTAGTTTCCAACCCAGTTAGAATTACCTCATTATCATTCTTGAGTCAAAAGTTACGAGTGAAATGGTGAAGAGGTGTCATATTTTGCACAAGTACACAAAGTCATGTGTATCTTCTTCACTTTCAATCCGTTTTGGGCACATGATATATCGTTTTGAATGTCATCTACGCGCCTAAATCATCATGTCCTCAAATAGGAGTCCAAAGTACCTGAGATTACATCAAAAGACCAAACAACCCGTGAAAGCATCATAGCTTACGAAAATGGACCTAAATATGCATAAATGCAAGTAAATGCTCTAATACTACATGAAAATGCACCCTAATATGTAACTAAATGATGTTAGAATATGCACTTATCACATCCTGAATAGCATCTCGCAAAAAATGACAATCCACTTCAATATGCTTCGTACGTTCATGAAACACTGGATTTTGAGCAAGATATAACGCTGATTAACTATCACAACACAAAGGCATAGCCCGAGGATGTTGTATACCAATACTAACCAATAAACCCTTCAACCACTTTAGTTCACATGTAGTGGCTGCCATAGAGCGATACTCGGCTTCGGCCGAAGAACGGGACACAGTCACCTGCTTTTTGGTCTTCCAGGAAACAGGGGAACGACCCAAAAACACCAACCAACCAGATAAAGATCGTCTAGTAAGGGGACAACTAGCCCAATCCGAGTCACACCAACCAGAAAGAGTGAAATTGCAATCAGAACGAAGAAGAATACCCTGACCCGGACATCCCTTCAAGTAACACACCACTCGTAAAGCAGCATCCCAGTGATCACGACGGGGTTCATGCAAAAACTGAGACAAGATATGCACTGAATAGGCTAAATCAGGTCGTGTGAACGACAAATAGATAAGCCTACCTACTAACCTCCGATATTGTTCCACGTCCTGCAACAAAGGACTCGTTGAACGTGCTAACTGATGATTTTGTTCCATTGGAAAACTTGCAGGTTTGGAACCAAGTAACCCTGTCTCTGAAATAATATCAAGAGTATATTTTCGTTGACAAAGGTAAATACCCTCTTGATTACGAGCTACCTCAACTCCCAAAAAATATTTTAATACTCCAAGATCCTTCATATGAAAACAGGTGCTCAAATATTTCTTAAAAGCAGAAAGAGCAGCGGAATCATTCCTAGAAATAATCAGATCATCAACATACACAAGGACATTAATTTGTACCGTACCCTGATGTAGAGTAAATAAAGAATAGTCTGAGTAGGACTGCTGAAAACCATACTTTTTCAAAGAAGTGGACAACCTTGCAAACCAACAACGTGGTGCCTGTTTTAGACCATAAAGTGATTTTCGCAGTCGACATACCTGATCAGGTTTAGCACCATTGAATCCTGGAGGTAATTTCATGTATACTTCTTTAACCAAGTCTCCATGCAGAAAAGCATTGTGAACATCCATTTGATGTAACTCCCAATTTTTTGCTGCAGCAACGGCTAGAAAGGCACGAACAGTAGTCATCTTCGCCACCGGAGCAAAGGTATCTGTATAATCCAACCCCGCAACCTGATGATTACCAAACACCACCAATCGGGCTTTAAGACGTTCTACACTTGCATCAGAATTGTACTTCACTTTGTAGACCCATCGACTACCAAGTGCACGTTTCCCAGGAGGAAGAGGCTCCATACTCCAAGTACCATTAGCCTCCAAGGCCTGGATTTCTTTTTGCATTGCTTCACGCCAACCTGGGTCCTTCATGGCGTCTTTGAAGGATCGAGGTTCGCACTTTGTTCGTTATAGATGCAAGAAATTTTCTCGTGTCCCATAGAAAATCTATCACAATTCACAAAATGTGCTATAGGAAATGACATACCCGAGGAATGATCCGAGTAGATGGAATTTGGGTGGGAGATGGACTCAATTTTCGCAATGTAATGAGTAACACAAATCACGCAATTTTGATGATGGAAATTTCTTACGCTTGCCTCTACCCTTTTCTTCAACATCAACCACTTGGGTACTACATTCAACAACACTACCTTGCGCCACTTCCTCACCAACACCATTAATTTCAAAGACTTGACCCCATTACTTCACCAACACTACCTTGCGCCACTTCCTCACTAACACCATTAATTTCATGAAATGCACTACATCATTGGCATTTTGACCAACAACATCAGTAGTTGCATTTTCGTTATTAGGCACAATACCGTTATCAACATCATGAGCACCAATTCCACTATCACCAATATATTCATATAAAAGATCATAATCAAGACTCCCAAAAGAGGGTGCGACCACATTTGTTGTATTAGTGTGGGCTTCATTAGTCACAAAAGCATATGGATACTCATTTTCATAAAATTTAACATCTCGAGAAACAAAATAATCACCCGTATCCAAGTCATATAATTTCCACCCTTTTTTACCATGAGGATATCCTACAAAGATACACCGCCTACTCCGACTTTTAAATTTATCCCGCTTAGCCTTTTGGTTATGGGCATAACACAAGCATCCAAAAACACGCAATTCATGAAAAGAGGGTGGGGTACCATATAAGACTTCATAGGGAGTTTTATTATCAAGCAAAGGAGTCGGAGTACGATTAAGCAAATGACTAGCAGTCAAGGCACATTCACCCCAAAATTGGATAGGTAAATTACCCTCAAACCTCAAGGCTCGAGCTACATTTAAAATATGACGGTGTTTCCTCTCAACCATGCCATTTTGTTGGGGTGTTCCAACACAAAAAGTTTGGAAAATAATACCATTTTCTGCAAAATAATCCTTCATACAATTGAATTCAGTGCCATTATCACTACGAACAATCTGTACTCTAGCACTGAATTGTCTCTCAATCATAGCAAAAAAAGAATTAAACATCTTAAACACTTCAGTCTTGTCAATCAAAAGGATCACCCACACGGCTCTAGAAAAATCATCCACAAGAGTCAAAAAATATTTTGCCCCACAAGAAGAAGGCACATGATAGGGTCCCCAAAGATCACAATGTATTATTTGAAAACGATAATCTGCTTTACTGTCACTAAGTGGAAATTTATCTCTAGTATGTTTAGCTTGGTGGCACACACCACAAGCTTTATTTAAAACAATACTGGAACTACTAATAAAAGGGAGAGACCGAACTACTTTGTCAGAGGGATGCCCCAATCTCTTGTGCCACAACTCCGGATTATTTGCACCATCAACACTTAGAGCATGAATCTTCAAAATATCACGAAAATAATAGAGTCCGTCTCGCCGTTCACCTACTCCAATCAGGGTCCTCAAGTGTCGGTCCTGTATAACACAAAAAATTTTGGTGAATTGGACAACACAATTTAAATCATCTGAAAGATGGGTCACAGAAATTAAATTGCAATTTAGCTTGGGTACATATAAAACATTTTTTAGTATTAAGCCTGGCGCCAAGTTCACACTACCATACTTCGAAGACGATGTCTTCTTACCATCTGGTAGACCAACAGGACATTCTACCATATCTGTGACATGACTCAACAAACTCAAATTTCCAGTCACATGATTTGAAGCTCCCGTGTCAATAATCCACGGGTTGTAAGATGACTCACCACTTAGACGATTTTCGGTAGTGTTCACAGATGCATTACCAAACATGTCTATTAATTTTTGCCATTGTCTTTGTTGTTAAACCCGAAAAAGCTGCCTCACTAATGGAACCGTAAGAAGTTGTTGCGGCCTCTCCACTTGCGGACATGTTTCCAGCCATCGTTGCGCGAACTTCGGCACTTCTACCTCGACCAACAACACCTGATTGTGACTGTGACGCTGTTGTCCCGCCACTAGTCCCACGACCACCAGCACTTCTTCCCCTACCACGTGGTCTATGTTCCCACCCTTCAGGGTACCCGTGCTTTGAAAAACAATTAGCTTCATCATGCCATTGGCGACCACAATAAGAACAAACCAAACTTGACTTATCTCGCGCATCCATACGACGCCCACCTCTAATGGAGGATTGAGACTTCACAGCCAATGTCATTACATCATCACGCTCAGCCTTAAAACTAGCAGATGCACGATAACGCTCTTGTTGAAGCATGGTTTGGTAGGCACGATCAAGAGTGGGCAGTGGGTCTTGTGAAAGTAAGTTAGTACGTACATTACCATATAGCTCCTCATTGATTCCATATAAGAAATCATGGAATCGATCTTCATCTACTCGTGCTTGGAATGCTTCGCCGAGATTGCAAGTACACTTACCACACTTACACTGTGGCAAAGGATTGTATGTGGCAAGTTCATCCCACAAGGGTTGTAGCATACCAAAATAATCGGCCACGGACATCGTCCTTGGTTGCTTGCACTCTGCCAAAGCCATCTTGATTTGTTGTTTTCTCGGGCCATTGCCAACATTAAACCGGCGCTGCAACACATCCCACAAGGGCTTCGCCTCTTCAAAATACGGTATCGTCTTTTTCAACGAGACATCAATTGTATTTAATATCCATTGAACAATCATGGCTTGAACGCACCTCCAAGCAACCAGCTTCTTCGAGTCGGTCGGCTTTTCGATTGAACCATCAATAAACTCATACTTACACCGCGCCATGAGAGAAAGTCGAACGGATCGTGACCACTCTTCATAATTATCGCCACGAAAAATAATAGTTGTGATGATATTACCGGGACCATCACTAGAACTGAGATGATAAGGGTTTGTCGGATCAATTTTACCATTACCCTTTGCCGGAGCGTCGTCACCAGCCATGGGGTGAAACTAAGAATTGTGTCTTAGCCGTCTGGCCTGATACCATGTAGAGAAGTAGATGATCTCTTGAGTAGTATTACGTTAGGTTTAGCTTTATATACAACCTACAATTTACAATAATGGACTGTACTAGTAAACATACTAATTACACAAGATAAGCCCAAGACAATAAATACTAAAGCACAAAAGCATATATATAGTAAGAATAATCCCAATAATCTCCTTCCATTCCTCTTCTCGTTTGAATTGTGTAACTACGCCACAATTGTAAATCCAAACATTCACCTGTTTATGATCACTATATACAAGCTCATTTTTCTCAATTTTTGTAAGTATCAGTAGTCTTGCTAGCGACTCCAGTGAGATATACTACATTTCTTAATATGACAATTTTTGACAGAAAAAATTTCAAGCTGAAAAATATAAGATTCTTGGAAAGTCACCACAAGAAATGCAATCAAAGACGCAATTTATTTGAATCAAATAGGGCAATTAGTTGATTGCCTTATTTAATAGTATCAAGAAAGGCAAAAATATTTCCCCCTTTTTGATATTAACTAAGAGGACAATTATATAGTTTTGCCCTCTTTGATATCACTTAAGAGAATAATTCCACATTTCCCTTTTTAATATCATCTAAAAAAGACAATTTTCCAGTTTCGCCCTCTTTGATATTAACCTAAAACAACAATTCCAAGTTTTGCCCTCTTTAATATCATCTAAAAAAAAATTTTTTTTATAGTTTTGCCCTCTTTGATATCAACCTAAAACAACAATTTCAAGTTTTGCCCTCTTTAATATCATCTAAAAAAGACAATTCTATAGTTTTGCCCTGTTATAGTCAAGTGGAAAAAAAATAAGGAAAACAAAGAAGTATTAAAAAAAATACGGATAATTTTTTTTAAAACATTTATTTTGATTTCCCGCAAACCCCAAACCCGAAATTCAATCTCCATTTCCCGCAAACCCTAAAAAAACTCATTCTACTCTATAATCTAACGTAATCTCCACCGATTTTGGCAAAAATCTCCAATCGAACATCATTCTACACCACTCTATAATCTCACATAATCTCCTCAAATTTTTCTTCAATTTTGCTGCAATAATCTATCTTCTTCAACATGGATTTTGGGTGAAGTGATGATTTTCAAGTGTCTTCTATCTACTTGTTCGATTTCGATCCCTTGTTCTTGAGTGTCTTGCTGCTGAGATCGCATTCTCTCACTAGTACAAAATCATTGATTTGCGTCGGACGCCAGACCCCCATTTGCGTCGCACATGGGTCTCGATGCAAATTTGGGAGACATGATCTGCGTCATATAAGGACACGACGCAGATTATAGTCTATTTGCGTCGGATGGCAAGCGGAGTCCGACGCATATGACCTTGAGCCCCGAAGATCACCAAAGCACTAGGGGTGCTAATGAGCCAGGGTGGCTCGCAAACTGTTCGAGCTCGGCTCGGTCAAAACTCGGCTCGAGAGGGCTTGACTCGAGTTCGGGATCGGCTCGAGACCTTCACGAGCTGAGCCTGAGCTACCTTAAGCTCGGCTCGAAAGCTCGCGAACAAGCCCGATAATTTTAAATTACTAAAATTATTTCATTAATGTTTAATATAGGTTAAAATAATTAATAATTATGGGGAAAAAATGGTAGTCTTGGCTCTAAGGCTACACTAGGAATCCAAAATTTACATGTTTGATAAACTAAAACAACACCTAAAAAAAGAAGTAAAAAAACCTTTCAAAAAAAAAAAAAAAAAACAAGGTAATAATAAAGATGATGAGGATGATCATTTCTTCCTGCCTTCCTAGTTCCCACATCGTGCAATGTTGGGCAACAAAAAATCCAAGTCAGCGACATCAGCGTGTAATGTTGTAGTGTGAATTACAACTATCCCATATCGGAAAAAAAATGAGGAGGGTGTATGTGTATTGTTGCATAAAAGACAACTTTGAGATACTGAATATCAAGCTTAAGTTTCAGCTATTCCACATCGCTATAATATGATGAGGGTGTGTGGTAATGCTCTATAAAAGAGATACTTGAGTTTGGCTTTTCTCACAAGTGGCTTATAATTTATTTGGGCTACGCAAGTTTGGATATTGGTACATTTGCACAAATAAATGTTTGGGCCTCCTAAAATCTAACTTTGGACTTGCTTTAGTTGAATGTAAATTTTGAAGTTTTCGAGCCCAACGAACTCGAGCCGAGCTGTAAGTTTTAGACACGAGCTCGAGCCTCATATTTCAAGCTCGACGAGCTTCGAGCTCGAGCCGAGCCCTATTAAATACATTTTCGAGTCGAGCCTAGTCAGGTTCGGTCTCGGTTCGGCTCGTTAACACCCCTAACCAGCACCATTTGCGTCACATGTTAGTCAATGTTTGACGCAAATCAACCATTTTTTTAAGTCCATTTGCGTCGGACTTTGTCTTACATCCGACGCAAATTGGTAATTTTTGTTAAAAAAAAAATAATTAAATTCACGTATACAGGAATGAAATACAAAGTCCGAATCTATAAAAAATTAAACCTAAAATACAAGAATGAAATATCTGAATGAAATACACTGCCTAGAATTCGTGTGATACAAAATTAAAAAATTAAAAAACGAAATTAATCGAAGGGTTTTGGAACAACTGAACGAGGTTTAATCGAAGGGTTTTGGAAAAACTGAACGAGGTTTAATCGAAGGGTTCTGGAAGGAAGTTCTAAACGAGGTATAGTAGAAAATGTGTTTCTGAGACTGAAAATGTGTAATTAAATAATTGATAATAATAAAAAAAACCCAACTTCATTTTTTTCCTATTAACAGAGATTTATAAAAAAAAGTATATGAAAAAGACCTTGATCGAAGGCGGAAGAACGCATAGCAGCGAAGACAGACAACGCTAAATTAGAATTGTTGCACAAAAGAGCAGCGTTGATGATTTTACAACAATCAGCACAACTGAAGAAACCTCCTTTTCCGCCATTTCGTTCGCATCTTTCAAACTTGACGCTCGACTAATTAACTCATCGTCCAAGACTGAATTCTCGCTCGACTAATCAGGTTGAAGAGGATGACAAAACGATGCAGCTAAAAATATTGAACCAGGATCTATACAAAATTAAATAACGAAATTAAAAAATTGAACCTAAAAAAAACAAAATCAGATATAACATACAAGAATGAAATTGCACTAAATATATTTTAAAAAAAACCTAAATCGCCAAAATCAGATTGAACTTCGTTCTCTTTCTTCTTCAAATCTCGTTCATAAACTTGTTCAATTCTCGATCTTTCTTGAATTCCCGTTCTTCTTCAATTCTCATTCTTGAATTTGAAAAAATAGCAGTGAATTCGAACGTCTCCTTCAATTTGGGGAAAATGAATTAAATGTGTTGATGAATTGATGAATTGATTGTGTTGATGAATTCGTGAATTACGTTGATGAATTCGTGAATTGTGAAGGAAGAAAGAGGAGAAGTGGTGGTAGGGTATGAGAAAGAGAGAGGGAGAGGGGGGGGAGTGATGACTCCTTCAATTTTGGGGAAAATGATTTGTTTTGTTAGGGTTTGAAAATAAAAAGGGGAAGCATGGCTATGTGCGTCGCATGGACTATAAGGTCTGACGCACATGGTATACAAAATAAGGCCCTGATGCATTCGTGAATAAGGCCCCGAAACCCAATTGCGTCGGATGGGCTTATAGATTCGACGCAAATTGTTGGATATAGCCATGTGCATCGAATTTAATTTACCTTCGACGTAAAATTGCCTTTCATGATTTGCGTCGAACAATGATCGGGGTCCAACGCATATGAATCTCGCACCCATTTGCTTTAATTTTTTGCGTCAACTGCGGGACACATCCGACGCATATAAATCATTATTTGCGTCGGACGCCATGAATGTCCGACGCAAATGATGCGCTCCTAAACTTCTCGTCGTTTTACCATGTGCGACGCAATTCGGAGACGCAAATCAACTTTTCTCTACTAGTGTCTATCTTCACTTCTTTCTTTTTGTTTTTACAATTTCTCAGTTTATTTTGAGTTTGTTCACTTCAATTTCTTCTCAATAATCTGTTGAATTTGAGAGATCGGAAATGACGTTTTCTAGTTAATGATAATCTGGTTAGTGAGATTGATGATTTTTATTTATTTTCTGCTGAATATTGATAATCAAATGCTAAGTTGACTCTGATTCGAAACTGATATTGATGAATGGATAGATTATTTGCAGTTTGTGATAATCTAATGATGCATTAAATTTCCGCACTCTCTGATGAAAATCGAATAAATGAGTGTTTGAATCTGATTTGAAATTGGTGTTGATGAATAATGTATACGTTTTGGAGCTGTTTTTAGGGTATGATTTGTTGAACTATATGGATGGGATAATGTTTTTCCAGTTTGTGAAAAACTATTATTGATAAAGATAAAGCTGACACATATTGAAAATAATGTATACTCTAGCTTCCTCCTTGCTAGGACTTATGAGTGCATGTTTATGAAAATTAAGAGGACAAAAAAGTATAGCAACAAACATAGCTAAGAAAAATGGATTTGTATTGATTATGGAAATTAGTAAGCTAAAGATGATTCACAAGCATTTGGGAGGCTTGGATCTTCCAAGAAACTAGAATATCTGTCACAATTTTCAGCATAATCGACTCTCTCCCTAGTATTCTTTATTTATAAAATTCTTTTCTAACTAACTCCCTCACATAACCGTATAAGAGAATTGATCCATTGTAGTGACATTCACTCGAAGAGCTGCAATTTGGTTATATTAACAAAGTGGAAATTTAATTGTCTTATTATATTTAGGAAAGAAGTGAAAAGAATTGTGCAAATGCACTTTCAAAGAAGATACAATCAATTTGCGGGGCTGAATCCACATCTAGGATTATATACGAGTTGGTAAGTTCAATTCATATTTATGACACTTTACCATCTTATTTTACCATTACTCTCTCTAATTACTGAAAATTCTCTAATAAGTCATTATATTCTCTAATTACTCTATCTATCTTGTTTAGATTTTTTGGAACCCAATCCGTGTTATTCCAATCTTTCTAATTTTATCCTATTTGTACAATGGTTGAGTGACCACAAAAAGACATGATAAAGAATTTGTCCTCAGTCCTGCCTATCTGTTGCTCATTGACCAAGAATTTGTCCGGAAAAAGTTCCAAGTTGACTTGGTGGCTAATCACTTAGATATAATTATATGAATGACAATAGTAGATAAAGACATGATAAAGCCGATAAGAGGAGATGAATGGGTGATCAATTCTAATATCAATTTTATGGTAGCAGATTCACATATCTGGCCCAATTAGTATTAATGTTATTGTGTTAGTAACAAAGGCCTGTGGCCCATAGTGTAGTTCTGTTATTTTGGTATCTGTGATACATTGTCCTTAATTGTTTTTGTCTGCTAGTGTAAGATAGTGGAACTTGGTGTAGCAGTGATATTTAAGCTCCATGTATGCTCAAAGAGAGAGATCAATACACACACCATATTACCCTAGTTTCATCTTCTCTTCCCAAGAGAATTTCTCCTGGTTGAGTTGTTGTAGTAACTCAACATGGTATCCGAGCTTTTAGCTCAGTAATGGAAGAAAAGATAAAACCTTGGGAACTCAAAAGTATATAAAATCATCCTACACAAACCACTGTGAAGTAGCATCGAAGCCTGCATTTTTTGCAATCCCTACAAAACCAAAAATCCTACCTTTCCTTCATAACTTCAAATGTCGAAAGAGAAGATTAGTCTCTCAGACCTACAAAGTCCCCTCTATCTTCATCCCCCGTTTGACCACACACCATCCGCATTGAAAAGTTGCAAGGAACCTCAAACTACGAGATCCTGGCACGTAACAATGGAGATAAGCCTAACTCAATAAAAGGAAACTTGGGTTCGTTACAGGCACAATAACTAGAGACGGAGAGGATGTTGTGAAGCAAGAGCAATGGGACACATGTGACATCTTGGTTAAAGCCTGGCTACAGGGGTCAATGACTGAAGCAGTGAAGAAATTTGTGCTGTATCTTATCACCTCTAGCGCAATATGGGTACAGTTGGAAGCAAGACTTCAAGCAACTCATGGTGCAAGGAAATACAGTCTATGTAGGGAGTTGTATGATTGGCAAAGGTGGTGGAAGCAACATAAATGAACATTACACCAAGACGAAGGGTGTGTGGGAGGAACTAGATGCTCTAAACCATCGACCTTCAACCACTACCATGACATCAGATATTAATGAATTTGTGGGAGCTTTGAACAAACAACAAGAAGAAAGGCGTTTGTTTCAGTTTCTTGCTGGTCTTGATGAAGACTACTCACAACAAAGGAGTCAATTACTGATGAAGTCTCCTTTACCTTCTATAGAAGAAGCTTGCTCATCACTTCTATAAGAGGAAGCTCAGAGAGAAATCTTGAGCAACTCAAAGCTCAGTTTGGAGTCCTCATCTATGTACATCAAGGATACAGTTGAAGGTGGGTGTTTAGTGTGTGGAGGAAAAGGACACACTGTAGAAAAATACTGGTATGCAGTTGGTTTTCCTAAAAACCACCCTAAGCACAAACAGCAGCAGAAGAGGCATGGCAAAGATCAGGCATATCAAGGTGGTGAGAACAGATGGAGTAAGCCAAAACACCAACCTAACAAGATGGCTGCTAATGCTCAACTGCAGCAAGAGAATTTTGGAAAGCTGCTCACTGCTGCACAAGTTGAACAACTTCTTAAACTCATCCTTGCATCATCAGGTGCTGGAAAGTGTGGCTCAGACACAGAGGAGGAAATAGACTCTGGATTTGCAGGTATGATCACTTGTTATAATGCAACTTCTAGCATGAATGACTAGATAATAGATTCTGGAGCTTCTAATCACGCGACTTATGATCTTGGCATTGTTGTTATACCTATTGAAACAACAAGTAACCCCTGTATAAACCTTCCAAATGGGAACACAGTTAACATAACTCATGTGGGGGATGTATGTCTGCAAAATAGCATAAAATTGAAGAATGTCCTGTGTGTGCCTGCATTTACACACAACCTGTTGTCAGTCAACAAGTTAGTGCAACAGGATGGTTGTCAAGTGATATTTCATCATGCCTACTGTGTGATTCAGGACTCTACTACTCAGACTATTAGAGGTGTTGGGAGAGCTTGAGATGGCATCTACTACTTAGTGAACAAACCCTTGAATGAAGTGCATGACAACATCAAAAGAAAGTTGCACAACCTGATCAAAGAAGGAAAGAGTAGAAGTCATCAGGGTGGAGTTGTAGGAATGAAAAAACCCTCTGTTAGTGTTAATCATGCTTGTAAAAAACTTGATGATTTTGTGTTGTGGCACAATAGATTGGGACATGCCTCTCTTAGTAAACTCAAGTTGATTGGTTATGTAAGAGATGGTTCAAATGTTGTGTGTTTAACTTGCCCTATGGCTAAATTTACTACATTGCCTTATAATGTGAGTAAAAATGTTGCAGATGTTGCCTTTGAACTTATACACATAGATCTGTGGGGCCCTTATAGGGTTAGTACAGGTGAGAGGTACATGTACTTTTTAACCATAGTGGATGACTACTCAAGAGGAACTTGGGTGTATTTGATTAAATTCAAATCTGACTCCTTGACTGTGATTGACATGTTTGTTAATATGGTCGTGAATCAATTTGGTGCAAATGTCAAAAAGATAAGATCTGTTAATGCACTGGAATTTGAAAATGGAAAATGTAAAATGTTTTTTTGCTGAGAGAGGCATCATACATCAAACTTCCTGTGTGGATAGACTACAACATAACTAAAAGTTGAAAGAAAGCACATAAATGTGCTAGAAGGGCACTAAGAATGCAAGCTCGATTGCCACTGAAATTCTAGGGTGATTGTGTACTCACAACAGTGTACATCATAAACAGACTCCCCTCACAGGTTATTCAGAACAAGACTCCATATGAAAAACTATTTCACAAAAGGCCAGACTACAGAAATCTCAAAGCATTTGGCTGCTTGGCCATGGCCTACAACCCTGAGAGAACCTCAGATAAATTTGCAGCCAGAGGTGTCCCATGTGTATTCTTGGGTTACCCAAGTGACAAAAGAGGTTTTAAACTTCTAAACCTTGTCACAAATAGACAATTTGTTTCAAGGGATGTTTAATTTTATGAACATGTATTCCCTTGTAACAAGCATACAATGAGAATTACTTGCAACCTCACCCAATTTCCATGCCACTGGATGAAGATAGAGTTGCACCTCCTGTCACTGTAGAAGTGGATCGCAGTGTTGATGAACACATCACAGGTACTGGTGACAATGAAGATGATCCAGCTGAGCCAAGTGAACCTGCTCACAGAGAAGATGATGTTGATGCAACTGCACCTGAACCTGAACTCAGGAGATCCACTAGAGTACACAAAGCACCAGTTGGATAGCTGACTATGTAACTGACAGTAACAAGGGTCAAACACCAGAGGCTTCACCAGTAGCACATACAGCTACAACAGTGATGCAAACTAAATTTCATGCTTTCCTGGCTCAGAGTGTTGTTACTCATGATCCTAAAACTTTAAAAGTGGCAGTACAACAGGAAAAGTGGGTGAATGCCATGAGCACTGAACTACAAGCTCTAGAAGTGAACACCACATGGTCTCTCACAAACTTACCCCCTGGGAAGAAGGCCATAGGTAGCAAGTGGCTGTTCAAGACTAAATTCAATCCAGATGGGTCAGTTGAATGACACAAAGCTAGGCTTGTGATCTTGGGTTGTAGTCAAAGAGAGGGCATTGACTATGAGCAAACATTTGCCCCAGTAGCGAAGCATACCACAGTGAGAACCTTACTTGCAGTAGCAGCAAGAAAGGATTGGCATGTCTTTTAGATGGATGTGAAGAATGCCTTCCTCCATGGAGACTTACTTGAAGATTTGTACATGAAAATCCCAAGTGGCTACCAGGGACCCAATAAGCCTATGATGGTAGGACAAGGGGAGCATGCATACACTACAATGCACCCTCATATCGTGCTCAAACTAAACAGATCCTTGTATGGATTTAAACAAGCACCAAGACAGTGGTTTGCCAAACTGTCTTGTGCTTTGAAATCATTTGGATTTGCTCAATCCTAGGCAGATTATTCCTTGTTCACAAAGCTGAAAGGAAATATGTTTGTAGCAGTGTTGGTGTGTGTGGATGACTTACTACTAGTAGGCAACAGTTAAGACTTCATCAATGAAGTGAAAAGCTTCTTAGCTACTGAATTCCACATGAAAGATCTGGGCGGCCTAAGATATTTCCTAGGCATAGAGGTTGACAGATTAGCACAGGGTATATTCCTTTCCCAAAAGAAATACACTCTAGATCTTTTGGAGGAATATAAATTAACCCAAGCAAGGCCACTGAAGCTTTCTATGGACTCACAAGTCAAGCTGACTCACAACCTGGGTGTTGCTTTGACAAATCCTACTGAATATCAACATTTGATTGGTAAGCTGATCTACCTAACAATCACTCGACCTGATATTGCATTCACAGTTCATACACTCATCCAATTGATGCAAAGTCCAACTTTAGGGCACATACAAGTAGCTAAAAGAGTCTTGAGATACCTAGCTGGCTCACCTGGACAAGGTGTTTTACTTGCCACTAAATCATCAGCTATCCTCACTGCCAATATTGTATTGCTCAACTGTGATAACCAAGCTGCTATATCCATAACAGTCAACCCTGTCCATCATGAAAAAACAAAGCATGTGGAGGTTGACTGCCATTTCATTAGAGACAAGGTCACTCAAGGTGTCATCAAACCCACTTATGTCTCCACACATGATCACCTGGCAGATATACTCACCAAAGGCTTGCATGTAGCCAAACATCAAGGCATACTCAACAAGCTGGGAGCTCTTCCTGCACCTTCACACCCAGCTTGAGGGGGAGTGTAGCAGATACACATATCTGGCCCAATTAGTATTAATGTTATTGTGTTAGTAACAAAGGCTTGTGGCCCATAGTGTAGTTCTGTTATTTTGGTATCTGTGATACCTTGTTCTTAATTGTTGTTGTCTGCTAGTGTAAGATAGTGGAACTTGGTGTAGCAGTGATATTTAAGCTCCATGTATGCTCATAGAGAGAGATCAATACACACACAATATTACCCTAGTTTCATCTTCTCTTCCCAAGAGAATTTCTCCTGGTTGCGCCGTTGTAGTAACTCAACATATAGATAGCCAAACCAATCGTTTCTGATAGCAATTGTTAATATTTGACTTGCTTATCAGACTCTACATTTGGATCAGTTGATTATGAGTTTGTCTATGCTAATCCTAACTTTTTGCATTTCCACTCACTACTAGTGGCCTATGAAGCTTTTCTGCTTGCTGGGTTGCCTTTGGGGCTTTCGTTCCACAATTTATGTAAAATTTTTAACCAGTGAAAGAGTAATAGAAAATGCAAAATAGTTGATTTGACTTTTATGAATCACAACTGGGAAACTGAAAAACTGAACTGAATCAATGAATTTATTATAAATACAGACTGAGAAACGCCCTACTTAATGATGCAGAAGGGAGAAAAAAGTTATGTACACTATGTCTGTGGGTATCAATAAGGTAACCAAAAACCAACAAAATTAGAACAATCAACAAGTAAAACATATCGTTATTTGTTGTACTTCATCTTGTTTAAGGAATAATGATAAGAGTGCCCATAGGATGATTGAATTTTTTTTATATGATTTGTTTTTATATGTTATTATATCTGATGCAACTTTTTTGTTGTTGGCTTGTGGAGTAGAGTGAGTTGCTGAAATAATCTATTCTAATCATTATTTGGGTTTGAAAACCGAAGCCTGTGCTACTGACCAAATATTGTTTTAGATTGTTGTTGTTCCTGGAGAGTTGCATTACATAGACACGTTACGTGCAGATTGCTGAAAATTTCACCCCATAATCATACAGTACATGAGACTAGGGGTGTAAATGATGCGAGTCGAGTTCAAGTTTGAGCTAGCTCGACTCGACTCGTTAGCATTTCGAGCCGAGCTCGACAGTTGAGTCGAGCTCACTCGAGTCGAGTTTGACCGAGCTTTGACCGAGTCGAGTTTTGACCGAGTAGATTTCGAGTACCTTACAAGTGTCTCACGTTAAAAGCAACCCTAAGGTAGAAAAATGTTGAATTTAGGTATTTTGTATTGATAATTGAGTTTTCGAGCTTCTCACGAGTTTTCGAGTCGAGTATCGAGTTGCTCAACTCGACTCGCCAACATCTCGAGTCGAGTTCGAGCTCGAGTCGAGCTCACTCGAGTCGAGTTTTGACCGAGTCGATCTCGAGTAGCTCGCGAGTTGTCTCGTCTCATTTACACCCCTACATGAGACATTTAATTTAGAGAGTTTATCATGGTCTTTAATGTCCTGGCAAATTTCTAATTTATGCACAATTTATCCATGGTTTTATTCTTCATGTTTTTTTGTGGTCTCTGATTTGTATTTTCAGTCCCTATATATTTTCTAATAGTGGACACATTACTTAGGAGGTTGAGGCAGAGAAAGAGTTTACTGTTGAGGCCGAGAATGGGGCTGAATCTGAAGCAAATACAATAATCTAGTATTATTGGGTTTTTGCTGCGAAGATTGCTATTATATCAGTACAGCTTTCTTCCATTGTTTTTGTAATACCCCGAACCTTAACCTCATTTTATTAATTACTAATTATGTTTATTAGCTTAATTGCATCCTAATTTTTTTCGAAATGATAATGGCTAAGATTATTTTCCAAAATAAATATATTTATTAGTTAATTTTATGAAGTTATTGTTATTGTATATTTTGGGTTTATTTATTTAAAATTAATTGAGCGGTATTTAGCCAAAATGAGAAACAAAATTAGTGTATTGTTCTAGTACCTTTGTCGGTTTAATGAAGGAACAAAACCCCATTCTCTTCCATCTCTTGTCATTTATCATTCCAGAAGAAACACCAAACCCCAAACCCCAACTCCCCACCATCTCTCTCTCTCCTCGCAGCTTCGCCTGTCTCCTCGCCAGCGTCCCTGAAGCTTGCCGGAGCTTTCTTTCCCTTTCTCGCGCCGGTGCTGTCGGTGTTTTTCCTCCGATCCCCTGCTCGCACCTTCCCCTCTCGTGCTCTGCCTCCTCTACTTCGTGCTGCTGCCGCGCCATCGCGTTGCTGCCAGCTGCACCGGAACCCGAGGCCGACGAACGACACCGGACTGCTGCCGCATCACCAGACCTGTTGCTCGCCGTCGAAGCTTCGAAACCCCCTCTGTCTCTCTGTTCTTCGCTGCTTCTTAGGTAGCAGAGGTATAAAGTTCATACCTCTTGGTTCTAATTTCTAATTTTTGTTTTGGAAGTTGAAGCCCAGATTTATTATTATTAGTTGGGCTAATTTTGGGCCTAAAATTTGATTCAATTAGTTAAACTATTTTTTGATTTTGTTACTGTTGCAATAAAAACTACTTATCTGTTGAAGCGTGAACTGAAAACAGGTTGCCGTGACGTGGAAGACCACTGTCCTAAAAGACGATTTCGCGCTACCCCGGTGCAGTAGAAATCAGGCGATCGTCCTCCAGGATTAGCACGACTCCAAGATATGTGTGCACTCACACACCTCGGATGGAGACCAGAATATTGCCCAAAACCAGAGAGTATTTTTGTGGAGAAGAAAAGAGGAGAGTAAATTCTGTGTGTATAAATTTCAGAAGAAAGCAACCCTTTTAAAATGGCTTCAAATAGAAAAACGGAAGGCTGAAAATAAGGAATGGAAATCAATTCGGCTCCGAAAATCTTGCTAGCAACGGTTACAGAATAAACTCCGAGATTTTTGCGATTTACGCTAAAAATAAATGAAGGAGATTTAAAACGGACCGCAGACCCACATCCCCCGCCCGCGCCGCGCTCGCCACGAGCCCGAGCTCGGCCCGGCCGGCGCGCGCGCGCGTGTGTGGTGCATCCATCCATCTAGCACTCTATCAAACAAGAAGTGCTAAGGAACTCCTATTAACAAACAAGGTGAAGCATAGCTATTTTTCCAATGTGGGACAAGAGCCTTTTACTTGTTTTTTCACTCCTCTCTTTGAGGTTAATCTTTTAGAGTAATTGTTGAACTTCCAACAATCCCCCACAGGGTCAACAAACGAGAAAAGAAAAGGAATGAAAATTGGTTTTGGGCAAAACAAAACAATTGCATTAGTGTCAATGTCTTGCGACTTGAATTAACACTTAGTGCTTTTAAGCTAGGATCTCTTTCCTATCAAGTGACTTGAGTCTTGAACTTAATAGGGAGGAAAAGATACATCACTTAGAGCACACAATTGAACATGTATAATATTCTGATTTTCCGCGAATAATAGTGACGCCTTATATTGGCCATACGTCCAGACCTGGATGCTCATAGGTGCTCTAGAGAATTAGCCCATGCAATTGTCATAGGAAGCGGCCACACTTCCACACCTAAGTAGGTGAATCCCATCAAATGTGAGCTACATCACACCTCCAAACATATGGATATGGGTTCATTAAGAGCCTTGGCTCACCCTAAAGTTCAATTTGTAGCAAGCACATTACATCATAAACATCTAGGGATGGAAAAGATAAAAGCTTGTGCTTCTGAATCATTCATAATGTTCTCCCTTGAACTCGTAGTGAGTAGGAGTTCATTAGTTACAATTCATCCAATGGGCGTTAAGCCCATCCCTTCCAATGTTTCCAAAACTAGTTTTCTACACAGGCCTTTGGTTAGCGGATCCGCGATGTTCTTTTCTGATTTAACATAATCCAGTGATATCACTCCATTTGACAACAGATCTTTGACAGCCTTATGCCTCAAACGAATGTATCTCTTTTTCCCATTGTAGGCGTGGTTGTTTGCAACAGCTATGGCAGCTTGCGAATCACAGTGGAGAGCAACAGAAGGAGCTGGCTTCCCCCACATTGGAATATCTGCAAGCAAATTTCTCAACCATTCAGCCTCATGACCTGCCAATTCAAGAGCAATAAATTCAGATTCCATAGTAGACATAGCAGTACAAGATTGCTTGCAAGATTTCCAAGACACGCCTCCACCCCCCTAGGGTGAAAACATAACCACCGGTGGAGTTTACTTCATCATTGTCGATACCCAGTTAGCATCACGTAAACCTTCTAGTACTCTCGGAGATTTTGAGTAGTGCAAACTCCAATCCATGGTACCTTTCAAATACCTGAGCAATCGCCTTAGAGCATCCCAATGATCTTTGTTTGGGTTATGAGTGTACCTGCTTAGTCTACTTACAGAATAAGCAATGTCAGGTCTAGTGTAATTCATAAGAAACATCACACTACCAATGATTTTAGCATATTCGATTGACAAACCGGATCACCTTTATTTTTCTTTAAGTGGACACTTGAATCATAAGGGGTTCTAACCTGGATCGACGTTAAATGAGTCAAACTTTTTCAAGAGTTTTTCAACATAATGAGATTGGCTAAGACAAATGCCATTTTGATTTCTTATAATTTTGACTCCCAAAATCACATCTGCCTCACCCATATCTTTCATTTCAAATTTGGAACTTAGAAATTTCTTTGTCTCATTTACTCGATCAAGACTAGTACCAAAAATTAGCATATCATCCACATAAAGACAAATAATCACACAACCACTTGAATCATGCTTAAAATAAACACAGGAGTCTCCTTCATTGACATGAAACCCATTTCCTGTCATAGTCTTGTCAAACTTGTCATGCCATTGTTTTGGAGCTTGCTTGAGTCCATACAATGACTTGACCAGTTTACAAACTTTGTTTTCTTGACCCGGAATTGCACAACCTTTCGGTTGAACCATATAAATCTCTTCTTCCAGATCTCCATTTAGAAAAGCAGTTTTTACATCCATTTGATGTACAATGAGATCATGTATACAAGCAAGAGCAATTAAGGTCCTAATGGTTGCAATTTTGGTGACGGGGGAGTAAGTATCAAAATAGTCAATTCCCTGTTTTTGAGTAAAACCCCTCACTACTATTCTAGCCTTATACTTGTCAATGGATCCATCAGGTTTCAATTTTTTCTTAAAGATCCATTTACAAGTAATGGGCTTGCAACCTCTAGGCAAATCAACCAATTCCCAAGTGTTATTGTTGAGAATTGATTCTAGTTCATTGTTAATTGCCTCTTTCCAAAAAATTGCATCTATTGACCTTATGGCCTCATCATAAGTTTTGGGATCATTTTCTAAAATGAACACACTTACAAAATCATCGTCAATCAAGAGTGGTTCAGATAGAAAGGCAGTAATGAAATCAGACCCAAAACTATTTTCCTTTCGCGCCCTTTTGCTTCTCCTTGGTTCCATAACAAAATCATTGTTAGTTAAAGAAGAAGCAACAGAGAAAATAGGTGCAGTACTAGAGGATGGTAAATCATTACCACAGCAAGAAGAATTCAAGGGATAAATATTTTCAAAGAATTTCGCATCCCTCGATTCAACAATAGTACCACCCCGCATAAGAATTGTTAGCACCTTTCACTAGAAAGCGATAAGCGAGACTTTGATAAGCATAGCCAATAAAAATGGAATCAACGAATCTTAGGGCCTATCTTATCTCTCTTAAAGCTAGGTATCCCAACTTTTGCCAAGCACCCCCACACTTTCAAATATTTCAGGTTTGGCGTTCGACCTTTCCATAATCTTATCAAGTTTCTTATGAGGTACTCTATTTAAAACATGACAAGCAAAAAGAATAGCCTCCCCCCACATGTTCTCAGGAAGTCCAGAACTAATAAGCATAGAGTTCATCATATTTTTGAGAGTTATGTTCTTCCTTTCAAAGAATACCGTTTTGTTCGGGTGTATAGGAGCAAGCTTACCTCATGGACTATTCCATTCTGTTCACAGAAAGCCTTAAGAGTGTTAGGGTCATACTCACCACCCCTATCACTCCTAAGTCTCTTGATTTTCTTGTCCAGTTGATTTTCTACCTCAGCTTTGTATTTGAGGAACATCTCTTCTGCTTTATCTTTTGATCTGAGAAGATAAATCATAGTGAAACGAGAACAGTCATCAACAAAGGTAATGTAATATCTTTTCCCACCTCTGCTCTCATGATTTTTAAAATCTCCCAAATCACTATGAACAAGTTCTAATACTTCGGTTTGCCTATCTATTGATTTAAATGATTTCTTTGCAAACTTGGCTTCAACACACACTTCACATTTTGAAAATTCAGTTTTAGAAAAACTTGGAATCAAATTCAAATGTTTAAGCCTTTTGATTGAAGCAATGTTGACATGACCCAATCTAGAATGCCATAAATCAATAGACTCAACGATATAAACTAAGAAGTACTAGCACTTTTATTCATAATTTCAACTTTTGCATCAAGAGTAAAAAGCCCCCCATTACAAAAACCCCTTCCCTACAAACTCCCCATTACGAGTAAGAACAAGTCTATCGAAATCAAAAGAGAGTTTGAGTCCTTTCCATGAGTAGACTTCCGAAATTAAGTTCCTGCGCATTTCTGGAACATGTAAAACATTAGTAAGAGTAAGCAACTTTCCGTAAGTAAGAGTTAGAACAATCTTCCCTTTGCCTTGAACATTTGCGAATTGCGAATTACTCATGAAGACATTTTCACCATCAACCTTACCATAACTTGTGAACATGTCTTTGTTGGTGCGGATGTGCTCGGTTGCCCCAAGATCAACAATCCATTCAAGAATATTACCACCTAAGTTTACTCGACACAACAAAGAACGATGTTATCATTAGCTTCAGCAAGGTTGGCATGATTCTGGCTTCGCTTCTACGTAACTTAGCCTTATGATCGTGTTTCCCACAGCTTGTTACAGTTTCCCTTAAACCTGTACTTTTGAACTCCTCCTTGAGGTCTATGGAAATTGTTAGGGCCCTTATTTTTCCCGCAGTTATTTGGTTCTACCAGATTTGCTTTAGAGGAAACAGGAAAAATAGACTGATCACGAATAACGGATCGACCTTTGTCCTTAATCTCGGTTCTCTTCCTCAATCTTAAGGTGACCTATCAGTTCCTCTAAAGTTAGGTCAATCTTATTGGGCATTAACCGGTTGTGAAATTTTTTCCAAGAAGGAGGCGCTTTTTCAATCAACACAATAGCAAGGGTAATATCACAAATGCACAAATCCCTCGCGGCCATAGCAAGACAAATATTCTCATAGGCATGGATTTGATCAATTATAGGTTTTTCATCATCAACTTGAAAGCCTAACCACTTACTAACACAATAACGTTTGGTTCCAGCATCATCAGTCCCATATTTCTTTTCTAAAGCATCCCAAATAGTCTTAGCATGATTAAACAAAGATGTAAATATCCAAAGAAAGCATTTGGCATATGATGCAAGAGAGCATACCCTTACAAGTTCTATCATCCTTAGCAAACTTTGACTCAAAGGCAGCCAAATCAGATTCATCAACAGGTTTAACAACATCATCAAGAACATATGCAACATCAATTTGTTCCAAATAAAAAACGCATCCTAATGACCCAACGTTTATAGTTTTTCCCATCTAGGGGTTCCATCTTAGACATATCGGGAATCATAAGTTTGGAAGCCATAAATCGTCTTTTAGATTGTTGCAATAAAAACAATAAAATGATACTTATCTGTTGAAGCGTGAACTGAAAACAGTTTGCCGTGACGTGGAAGACCACTGTCCTAAAAGACGATTTCGCGCTACCCCGGTGCAGTAGAAATCAGGCGATCGTCCTCCAGGATTAGCACGACTCCAAGATATGTGTGCACTCACACACCTCGGATGGAGACCAGAATATTGCCCAAAACCGTGAGAGTATTTTTGTGGAGAAGAAAAGAGGAGAGTAAATTACGTGTGTATAAATTTCGGAAGAAAGCAACCCTTTTAAAATGGCTTCAAAGAGAAAAAAGGAAGGCCGAAAATAAGGAATGGAAATCAATTCGGCTCCGGAAATCTTTCTAGCAACGGTTACAGAATAAACTCCGAGATTTTTGCGATTTACGCTAAAAATAAATGAAGGAGATTTAAAACGGACCGCAGACCCACGGCCCCCGCCCGCGCCGCGCTCGCCACGAGCCCGAGCCCGGCTCGGCCGGCGTGCGCCGCGTGTGTGGTGCATCCATCCATCTAGCACTCTATCAAACAAGAAGTGCTAAGGAACTCCTATTAATAAACAAGGTGAAGCATAACTATTTTTCCAATGTGGGACAAGAGTCTTTTACTTGTTTTTCCACTCCTCTCTTTGAGGTTAATCTTTTAGAGTAATTGTTGAACTTCCAACAGTTACTACAATCAGCTGGGTTCAAATCAGATTTACGTAGTACTTCACAAAGCCACTTAGCTAATTGTTGGGCTATTAGAGATTAACTAAAACTGATTTGCCTAACTAAACTACCTAGATTATTTTATACTTCAACGTGTTGGTTCAGAATCTAAGAGCTACTTAGTTAACTAGTTGGGTTAACTTTGTATTATGGGCTAAAATTGGCTTTACTTATGTTAAGTTCCTGAATCATTAATTTAGGTAATCTGAATTTTTATGAATGAACATTAGGGACGTTTAACTTTGTATAAATGATTTTCTATTAGTTTCTGAGCTAATAACAACAATTATAGTATATTAACGATGATAATTTATGGGTAATTAGGCAAGGAAAGTTTGTTAGTAGGTAATGTCCTAATTATTGATTATGTTTTAAGGAGCATATATGTATGATGGTTCTTGGAGATTAAGGAATGACGGTAAGGAGTAAAGGAAATGAATTAGCGTTCGAGGTAATGTTCATGTCCAGCATCAATACATGCCCGTATACGTTATGTGTAATGATATGATTAATGTGTGGATATGACTTTGTGATGATATGATTATGTGTTACAATCTATATGTGGCATGATGAGATATGTTATGATGTAAAGATGCTCATGTATGTTGTGTAATGTCATGTTTATGATTCTGTTTACGATTTATGGATGACTCCGAATTAAGAATATATGATCTCTAATAAATTATGATAATAAAAGTGGATGATTCTCGCGGCTTGGAGTCATGAACCGATCCGTAAAATGGGCAAGTTACGGTGGAGAAATTTTGTTTACAATGTACGATACGGACCAAAATGGTCATATGATAATGTTTACGAATTACGAAAGTTACGCTCTGTTTAAAGCATGTACTTGCCAATGAACTAAAGTCACGTAAATGGTCCTTGCCAGCAGACTATTCAATCCGTTGATAATTACTAAAGTGTTACTATGTATGCGTATCTGTGAAAAGGTTTACGAACTAAAGCCGTTTTTACGGGCTGGAGTGAAGTTACTGAGTTTTCAACTCATTTTAGTTTATTTTCTGTGTTTCCCCGTTTTTCGGTTCAATGCAATTATTCAGGTATTACGAAGATGGCAAAGGATAAGTTATGTCAAGGATGCTCCGGAAAGTTTAAGTTGAAGCGACTCTGTATAGAAAATGGAATAATTAGAATACTCTGTATTAAGGGTAATAATTATTGCTTTAAGATGAGCATTTGTATGTTTAAGAGGCCATTTTAGGCTATTACTCCCTCCGGTTCCGAAAGATCCTCCTTGTTATTGTTACTACAGATGTCAAGGAGGATCAATTTGTGTGGAGTATGGGGTGGGTAAAGTAGGAGAGAGAAAGGGGGTTATGGATAATTAACAAATAAAAAGGGGGTTAAAGTAGGAGGGAGAAAATGAGTAAAATTGAATTAATAGTGTAATGGTGGACCATATGATAGGGACATGAGAGGGTAAAAAGGGGGGAAAAATTTGCTAAATAAGGAATAAAGTAAAAGAGGGAGGATCTTTTGGAAACGCACTTAAACGGAAAGAGGGGGGATCTTTAGGAACCGGAGGGAGTATTTAAATAGTGGGTCATAACCCACAGGCTTAAGTTATGATTCCGCTGTCGATTAAGAATATGTAATTTATGGGGCATTTCAGTTTTGGTTTGTCGTTTTTATTGTTATTTGTATCTCTTTTTCTTCTCGAAATTGACTACCCTCATAACTGCATCTAAATTATTGTTTTTCTACTTCAGCATACCAGTTTTTCCCCTTGAATCTTACATTTTTTATCTTTTATGACTTGTTATATTGTCTTAATCTACTGCTATCACTTTCTTTTGTTGTTGGGTATACGTTACCATATAAACATGTCAATATGTGTGTGTTTTGTTTGATATGGTTTCCACTTTTCTGAGTTGGTAAAGATTCAATCTTTTTTGTTGGTTTTTGTTTGTAGGATTAATACTGTTATTAGTTTATTGCAATGTGTTTGATGAAATTTTTATATGCTTATGTATCTCTGTAATTCCTGTTCTTTTATCTTATGATGTTTTGATAACATGTTTATCCAAGATTAAATGTTGTTATTAGATTCTTGTTTATTTGCTTGAATTTTGGATTAATAGAATTGAGAAATTTGAAGTGTTACTGATCACAATGATCTTTTGGTATAATATCAAACAATTTTGATGTGTGAATTGTGATGTGTAGAAATGATTGAAAATTTCCGAACTTCAACAAAGCCATCATGTCTATATTCATGACTTTGATGTAGCATCTTCAACTCGCCATGGACTTATGAGAAGCAGTCATTTGTGTATTGTTTGTGGACAAATCTCAAGTAAACATTACGTGAATATGATTATGTTAAAACTTTTGTAAATCAGTATAGTAGGAGGCTACCATAGCTGTTGAGGATTTTGTTATAAATTTTAGTAAATCAATATTGTAATATTTTTTCCCTTGGTATTACCATGTGTGTTATGTAGAATGTATAAGGTTTATCTCTCAACTTAAATTAGATTGATCTTCAATGCATAATGGTTTTTTAGATGATGACTAGGAAGGCAATACTTGATGATTGTCTTGCTTGACAAAGTACAAAGAGGGCAAAATAAAAAATTTGGCCCCGCTTGTTGCGGCATCAAATAAGACAATTGTGTTTGCCTTCCTTATTTGAGCAAAGAAGGCAAAAGTATTGCCCTTTTTGATAATCAAAGAGGGCAACTTTGTCCGCCTTGGTTGATGAAGCCTAATAATCCTATAAGATTTACCCTTGAAACCTAATATAACGGGCTACGAGGGCAACGGAGGGCAATTTTAAAATTGCCCTTGTAACCTAAGAAGGCAAATTTTGTATCAAATAGCGCAATTTTAATTGCCCTCCTGAAAGCTATTTGTTGTAGTGAGTTATAAGCACACGTCTGTTTATTCGATCATTTTTAGTTACCAAACACCTATTTTTCTCTACCATTTAACTTAATTTTGCACTTAAAACTTAATTCTAATGCATTTTTATGTTATCGATTGTAATCTTCTATTTCATTAATGTGTACATTCATTGATTTATAAGATTAAATGCTTTTTGGATTTCCTTTAGTTTTAAATCATCTCCCTCCCCTCCCCTCCCCTCCCCCAAAAAAAAAGATGTAACACTTTCGCTACTAATTGGCTATATGCATAGCACAATGATGGAAAATAAAAGTAATGGTTTCTACTAGATGGAATTAGTTTATATATATATGTCACCTATATTATTCTTGTTCGTGTGAAAGTTTTTACTCATACAAGAGTTTTTACTCGAATTCTTGTGGAGATCAAAGTAGAACAAGAGCTTCTAGAGTTCGTATATTTCATAAATGAACATGGAATCAAGATAAGTGTGCCGATGTATGAATGGAGGCCAATTAAATGCTTCAATTGTAAGAATTTTGGGCATGATATAAAGAACTGCAAGTTAAGAGAATGAGACAAGAATGGAGGCCTAAACAAGCAGCACCTATAGTTTAGGAGAAGCAAGCTACCGAGGTTTAGATGCAAGCAAGCTCCTACCGTGGTTCAGGAGATAGAACAATCCCGTCCCTCAAATAGAGAGACATGCTAAGAAGATCTGCTGGAGAAGGAGATAGAAGTGGATCCAGAGAGCTCAAGCCTATAAGAGAGATAAGTTCTAATGTTAAACCAACTTCAACAACTTAACTTGGTTGACGATGAACATGTCAATGGCAATGAGCGCGCATTGAATGAGATACATGTGGCCGAATTGGAGGGAAGGGGGAGCTTTCCTATTGCTAATGGATAGGTTATTGTGTTGGAATGTACGAGGAATAAACAATATCAAGAAACAAAAAAAATGTGAAAAATTATATTCACAAACTTATCTATTGGTATTTTTTGTCTCTTGAAACTAAGGTCGAGACTCCTAATCCATGTAGTCTTTACCAAAGAGTTTTTGTCATGGGTGCTTTTCATCTAATTCTAGTAGTTATGATCGATGGAGGTAGAATGATTCTTGCTTGGAGGCTAGGGAGTTTTACAAATAATATTGTTAAAGGTACTAGTGAACTGACTGCAATCTTTCATTACACCTATGAATGGTGCACATGGTTTTCACTTGTTCCTTTGTGTATGCATTCAATGCGAGAGAAAAGAGGAGGGTGTTATGGGATGATTGAAGACAAGTGAGAACTCAGAACCATCGTGATTGTGTGGTGATTTCAATGGTGTAGTGCACACGATGAAAGGATAGGATCCTTAATAAGAGAGGGAGAAGTTCGGGATATTCGAGCTTGTATGGAGGATTGTGGTGTAAGGGATATAAACGACTCAGAAACTTTTTTACCCCGGACTAACAAGCAACAAGTCGAGGCAACCAGTATTCTCAAAACTTGATAAAATGCTCTCTAATCAAGCATGGCTTGGATAATCATGAATCAGCAGAGGTGATTTTCCAAAGGTGAAGGTGATTTTGACCATTCACCGGCTCTTCTTACTTGTGTATGTAAGAGATAAAGGGGGAAGGAAGCCTTTCGTGATATTTCACAATGTGGAGGAACTCACCACAAGATAATGATATTGTCTAGCAAGCATGGTCTATACCGTACAAGGCTCCAAAATGTTTAAAGTTAGTATAAAACCTAAGAAAGTGAAGAAAGCATTGAAGGAGTTGAATAAGACAAAGGCTTTTTTAGAAGTTCATGTAGCGATTTTAGGAAGCTTAGAAGAAGATGATAGATGCTCAAAAACAAATGCATCTTAATCTTTGGTAACATTGAAATCAGAATAAGAGTTGCAAGATGTGATAGAGTATAAGGAGGAACATAAGAACTATGTGGAGTTCCCGAGTCAAAAAGCAAAACTAGAATGGTTAAGAGATTGTGATGAAAATACTAGAATTTTTCATCAAAGTATCAAAGCTAGAAGACTTCGAATTAGATCTACAACATACATGATGAGCAGTGGTACTTGGCAAGATACACCGCAGGGGGTCTTAGAAGCGTTTTCGGTATATTACAAGAAGTTATTGGAGAGTAATGTCAATGACAGTCGAGTGTGACACCACGACATAGTGCAAACAGTCCATTGCTTATCGATGAACACAAAGCAATTCCTAATGCTCCTATAATGCGTAAGAGATTAAGAAAGCTTTATTTTCTATTCCCGGGTGCAAGGCACCGTGGCTCGATGGATTTGGGTCTTATTACTATAGAGACAGCTTGGGATATAATACAAGATGATGTTATAGCTGTTGTGCTTGAAACTCTACAAGAGTGGAAGAATGTTGAGGGAACCGAACAACACTACAATTACTTTGATACCTAAAACTAGGTGTCCAAGCAATGTGACAAAAGTATAGACCTATCTTGTTGTAATACACTTTACAAGTGTATTACTAAGGTGCTTGTAATAGATTAAGACAAGTATTACCCGACATCATTATTGAGAACCGTGGAGGGTTTTGTACATTGTAAATTTATAGTGCATAATATAATGGTCATTCGGACCTAGTTAAGCAATATGGAAGGAAGAAGGTTAAATCTGGTTGCCTTCTGAAAATTGATCTCCAGAAGGCATATGATACTGTGGATTGGGAGTTTTTGCAAGAGATGTTATTTCATTTACGATTCCCTGAACAGTTTACACATATGGTGATGCACTGTGTTACAACCCCTATGTTTTACTCATGATAAATGGAAGCATGGAGGGTTATTTCAAGGCTACTAGACTGCGGAGACAGGGAGATCCAATGTCTCCTCTACTCTTCGTAGTTTGTATGGAGTATCTTTCTCGCATTTTTTTACAAATTATGTGAGCTAGATCAATTCCAATACCATCCAAGAGGTAGAGAAATGCAACTTACACATATGTGCTTTGCAGATGATCTCATATCATGTTGTAAAGGGGAATATCTTTCTATATATTTGTTGCTCCAAGCTTTCAAGTTTTTTCAGATACTTCAGGTTTGAAATCCAATGTCAACAAATCAGCTATGTACACATGTGGAATGCAGGAGAGTGAAGTGCAAAGAATTTTAGAAGCATCTAGTTTTCAGAGAAGCGGATTACCTTTTAGGTACCTAGGGGCCTAGAGGCCGTGCAAAGACCAGGGTCGAACCTAATCCGGATCGACCGGACTGGACCGACGGAGACTTGGACTGACCGATCCTCATCCATAGAAAATACCGATTCGGGTTTCCGGTCCAAAACCGGAAAATTCTGGCCCGGACCTAATCACTGAATTTCTGTTTTTTAGTAAAAAAATGTTTATATGTTAAAAAAGTTTGAAAGGTAGAAAGTTAAAAACCTACTATTTATTACCTTTTAGGAATATTGTTATTAAGATTATGAAATTTTAATGTATCTAATTTATAAATATGTTTAAATCAAATAAAAAAGATTTTTTAAAAAAAAATTTAGATTTCGGTCCAACAGTCCAAAACCTGGACCGAACGTAAAAATTCGTGGTCTCGAGCGAACCTGGGACCGGGAAGTCCCGGTCCAAAATCTTCCAGATTCAGTCCAAACCGTGCTCCGGTCCGGGCCCTGGACCGATGAACACCGCTTGCTAGGGGTACCAATATGTGCTAAGAGAATTTCAAAGACACAAAGGTGAGATGATCATGGAGAAGATGACAACTAGACTCAAGTTATGGAGCTCTAGAAACTTATCTTATGTACCTAGAACACAACTCATTAATTCTTTGTTAGTTAGTACATAGATATTGGGCCCAAGTGTTTATCCCGCCTAAGAGTATACTTCGATGATGTGACCAAAATTTGTCGAAGCTTTTTTATGGGAGCAGTTGTATTGGGAGCAAAGCATGTGGTGGACCGGGATTCGTGAGATGTGGTGGCTTTGAATATTGCTTGTTTAGGCAAGTATGTTTGGGCTATTGCTTCAAAGCAAGATAATGTATGGATCGATGGATTCATTCAAGATATATTAGGGGTGATAATTGGTGGAATTACTCCCCCAACACAGAGCTAGTCAAAGTGTTGGAGGAAAATATGCCATGTTAGAGATCAACTCAAATTGTTCTTTTCCGGAGGCCGAATTCTTCCCGTTTACTCAATTCAAAGGGTGTATGATAAGATCAAAGGGGAGAAGGAGACCGCTCCATGGGATATAGTGGTTTGGAATGTGACTTAGCATTCCAAAGCACATATTCATAACCTGGTTTGCAATCCAAGCTAAACTGCAGACTACAAAGAAGCTGGCAAGATTTGGGATTTCTAATACTGATAAATGTTTAATGTGTGATGCTGATGTGGAAACTCATTCACATTTATTTTTTCAGTGCGCCTTTAGCACAAGATGTCTCGGAAATCAAGAGATGGTCGGGTATTCAACCGCAACAATAACTTTGCAAAGAAGTTATAAGATGGATAAGGAACAAGAGAAGAAGCAAATTTCGAAACAATGTAGTATGCAGGAGTAATGGCGGGGTATATTATAGTTGGCATAGCGTAAAAACAGAGCTTTTGGATGCAATGTATGCCAAGTATAAGTAGTATAGTTAAAATGATTAAGCAATTGTTAAAAGTGAGACTTGGATCCGTGTTGCCAAGCAAGATTAGTAGGAGTGACTATAATTGGTTTCTAAGTTTGTAATTGCCTAGCAAGTTGTAGTGTTGTAAAGTTTTTCCTCCCTTGGTTTAGAGGAGTCCAACCTAGTTGGTTTACTCTTGCCTTGGGGTGGTTTTGATGTAATCCGGGTGCCTTATGGAATGAAAATATAATTACTTGTTTAGCAAAAAAAATGTTTTTACTCATACATATATAGCACCTTAATTAAAGTTGTCTTGAAAATGTATACATATACTATGTAAAAGATACACAGTAAAGAAAGTAATGTTTCATCTTATTCTTAAGAATATTCTGAGAGATGTTGAAAATGTTGGCTATGTTTGGGGAAGCATTTTAGGTACTTTAAATGATAAGGTGCTAAAATAATTAGTAAACCTAAAACTTTAGGTGGTTAAAATGGAAGTAGATAGGGAGACTAAACCAATAATCTCTATTATATAACGCAATAGGGGTGAGACACGAAAAAATAGAGAAAGGAAAAAAAGAAAATAAAAAAGAGATGTAACTACCTAATTAATTAAAAAAAAAAGATAAAAAAGGCACAACAAAAAGAAATCGGTAGAAATTTACAACACATTTACTTCCCTCTCAACTAATTTGAAAAAATTAAAAATCCCCGATTTAGTGGGATAAACCTGATAAAAAAATTTATAAATATCTCGATTTATTAGATGTAATTTGCAATTAATTTAATTTTTTTACGTGTTTTCACATGCATCGCGTGGATATAAAGTTAGTGCCACATAATTCCAACTAATACTTAAAAAAAGCAAGACTAACCCATTGATTTGACCCCCAAGCTTAAGAACAAGATCATTGGATGATCTAGGACCTAGATCATGAGGAGAAAGGGCGAAAGATGCAATAAAAACACAAGAAAGAAAAACAGCGAGAGATAGGTTAGGGATGATCTCGTCATTGTGACGATCCGATCAAAGCATGATTCAACAATGAGAAGGTCGCAAAGAAGGCACACGTGTTGGTTAAGAGCTACTTGAAATCAAAATTTATGGCGGGCCCCACACGCCTGCAATGGTAGTCATCCAAAGGCCACAATAATACCAATCCAACGGTTCAAAATGACTCTTAATTATGTAATGTTACAATTTTTGCAAAAGTGATATTGGATTGCTCAATATTTAAAAAAATCACCACTAGGTTTTTTTGTCTATAAATAGACACCGATATCATGTTACTTCCACACATCTCATCCTTTAGTTAATTTTCTTATTGAAAGTTATATTTGTTTCCATTAAATATTTATCCAACCCCGCAAAAATATATTTTTCTCATAATAAAAATTAATTAGTTTCCGCTAATATTATTTATTTACGAACATATATATAGATTATTTGCACTTAATAACCATTAGTGTTTTCATAAATTATTTTCATAAAAATCATATTTTTGTGATTTAAATCCGTTATTCAATGATAACTTTCAATAAAAGATAAGTCAAAAAGGTTAATTAAGATAGAAAATTGACCTTCAACAAAACAAGTAGAAACGCGCTGGCACGTAAGAACGATGCACTTGGCGTGACACAGCTGCATGGTGCGTGACACTAAGCGCACCGAGCCGCGCGGAACTCAAGCTTATTTTTATCGGCAGCGTCTCGTGTTTCCGAATTTAATCGTATTTTCACTATAATTACCCTGTTTTCACTCGTATTTTCTCACGGACTTCACATATACTTCAACATATCTAAAAACTTGTATCTAAACATCAAAACCTCTCAACCTCTCAAATACATTTAACCAAAAATATTAATTCTTCTTCCTCCATTGAATCTTCATTCAAGAACTCACTTTTTCAAGGATAAAGATTGATTCCTCCGATGTTCGTACGGTTCGACCTAAGCAACAACGGTATAATTCCTAAGGTTTCTTAATCTTTCAATTCCAATTTAATTATTTGAAGTTACTAACAAGTTTTTCATAATGTAGACCTTAAATAGTTCATTATTCTTGTATATTCTTCTCCTAACATCTTGTCTCTATTTTTATACTTTTTTTTATATATTATATTCATGCCTATGTGTTTGTTGCTTTCATCACCTCATATGTTTATTTTTGCTAATCAAGACCTAAATAAATGTTACAAAATTAAGTCGATAATTGAACAATTGATTAGGTTCTTAGTAATTTGATTGCTTAATAAACATATCACAAAAATTAGTCTTTTGCTTGTTCAATAGACAACATAGATTAATTTTTAGAATGCTTAAACATATTGTTTGGTAATTTAGTTGCATGAAGCTATACATGATTCATATTAAGTAGGCAAAGAATATGCGTATTTGATTCATGATCATATTCGTACCCTCACCCCTCGAACCGAATCCTTGGTTCATTGACCAATTACGAAGTCATGACCGAGAATTCCACATTGGATAATAGCCTTTTCCATCAAGTCTATGTCACTTTAGGACTTTAATTTACGGTGACCTTTTCATATTCATGAATATCATTATATTTTGTTTTCATTTTCATTAGCCTTCCACCATCTTTATGTTTCGAATTCAATGATGAAATCCAAATCAATTTGTCTCCTAATGACCTTTGATTTAAAAAAAATTAATTAAAAAAACTGAAAAGGACATACTTTTGGAAGAGGACTTTATTAATAATGATTTCTTTCCTCCATCATTTCTATAAGCAATCATCATGAAAAACCTCCATAAATCATCTTCATGCAAAAAAAAACCCCTTAAGCCATCTTCATACATAAAAAACTCCTTAAACCATCACCTCCATGATTCTCATACCAAAACCTTTTTTAAATGAAAATTCCACGAAAAATCTTTACACCTTTTAAATACCCTAAACCACAAAGAAAACTTGTGTGCAAGCCTCAATACTTAAAAAATCAATGCCAGGCAAAAAAAAAGTGAAAAAATATTCAAAGTGCAAAAAAAAGCAAAAGCAAAAAAAAAAAAACACATAGCAAATGCAAAAGAAAAAAAAAAAGAAAGAGTAAAAGGCTAAAAATCAAAGTCAAGCTAGGGGCTTGCACACAAGTGCTGCCCCCTCATTCCTAAATCCTTCATCCTAAAAAATCTTAAATCCCAAAAAAGCCATAAACCTTACTTTGGCATTCAAAAACAAGAGGCCACAAACCTTACCTTGCCCGTATAATCGAGAACCATAATCTATGGCCCATCCAAATAATAAAACCTTCTCCAAATCTCCAACCCCAAATCTTTCATATTAATACTAACTCCTTCTCCTAGGTATGTTCAAGCCGGCTGGGTTAAAAAGCCCGAAAGGGTGGCCTAGGCAAATAGCTACTAAGACAAAAAAAGAAAAAAATATCAAATCTTGAACTACGAATGGTTGATTCCGCAAGGATACGTAGGGATCCTCATCCCGAGGTCCGACGCTAAAATAAAATAAATCAAGGTCTCATAGTTTAACTTTCTAGAATTCAAACATACTGTCTAGATTCCGTCATAGACTCAAATTTGAACCCTAGCCACGTCAAAGACTTCTCCCCACCATATCTATATGAGTCACAAATTTAACCTTTTTTTTTCAATCCAAACTCCTCCTTGTCCCTGAAGGACTCTCCGATACTTCCATGATCTCTCGCCGATATCTGACTTTGCCTCATTTCAAGTAAGGTGTTTTTCAATATAAGCTCCACCCAATTCAAGTCATATATCTTTTCATCTAAGCTCGAGTGCCCAATTCAAGTGAAACTATCCTAAAATGGGGCTTTAATTTCTATCTTCGTTGAGGGTGTACTCATTCCTCCAAATTAAACTCCTGAAGAGTTGTAATCTGCAGATCTTTTGGGGTCCAAATTTCTATCAAAACAGTTTTCGAAGATTAAACTATCTCTATCTATCGAGTTCTCTTAACTTTGCCTAATCCTGACCTTGCATAGCGTCTAACTTATAGAATCTAAGTTTGCATTCATTGCATTATCTGAGTATTTTGCACCTATCTACTAGCATCTTCTTTTTGCGGGCTAATCAAATTGGCTTATTCCACGTCTTATGACTGATTTATTTTGCAGACTCTGTGGCGATATATGGACCGATTCTAGATTGCGTGAGCATTTAATTGTTCCTCGTTCGAGAAAGACTACTTTGACTTTCGGTTTTTATAAAACCTCAGTCAAAGTGGGGGCTTTGTATACACATAATTATGTCTCCCTAATTTGTTGATGTTAAAACATATTGTCGTCCTACTTGGTCCGGACTGAGGGAACAAATCAAAGCCTTGCCCAAAAAACTCTTTTTCAGTCCAAAAAATGTTTAAGAGCCGTTTTAAAGAAACGTAATTTCAAGCACAAATAATTATTCTTAACTAATTAATTGAATTTTGAAATAAGAAAAATATTTTATTAAGTTATTTTTTCGTCAAAATCAGATTTTTGTGATTGAAATCTGTTTTCAATGATAATCTTTCGATAAAATATAAGTTAAAATGGTTATTTAAGATAAAAAATTGATGTTTGGCAAAAATT